>JBDJHY010315721.1:0-19203 GCA_039654485.1 Withania somnifera | reverse complement strand
GTTTATTGATATTAGACATTATAATAAAAAAATAAAAATATTACCTTCTTTTATACCGTTTACAATATTGCTCAAACCGGCCGAGCTTCGTGCTGATATCATGTTATAAAATAAAATACGATACAAAACCAAAAATTCTAAAAGTGAAAAGTTTATATATATAGAAAATTACTATTTTTGGAAACTTACTAAAATGAGAATTCTCTCAAAATTAGAAGAAAAATTATCCTTAAAAAAAACAGTCAACCTTTCTTATTTATAACCACCATGGTTGCTAACACATTACATTACAAACCATTAGTCACCAACCATGTTGCCCATGTGGCTAAACATAAAACTTAATCACTAAGCCTTATTTTTAGCCACATAAACATGATTATAAGCTTCCACAACTAGACCACACGTCAATATTCAATATTTCCAACACAGACTATGTTGTTATTTCGCCAGGACTTGTAGTAATTAGCCAAATTATCGCTATAACTGGCGTAGGTATCACTGTTTTGGAAATTTCCTCCCATTTGTTTGGAACATTATACAAGTTGACCAGTTCTGAAACAAAATCCAAGTGGATTAATCCAATCAACAATGAAATAAATAATAATTTACATAACTTACTGAATAAATTTTGGAAAACCTAATCCAACTTACATTTTAGCAAAACAAAATAATCTTTAATTGACCTGAGATAGTTCATTCTAAATTGTGTATTTGGGCTGTTTCAAGACACCTGATTTTTACTACCAATCCGTACTATTCATTTGAATTCCGAATCACTCGTTCCATTCGGTGTCTATGATTCACTGAGTTCATAATTCAAATGTTTATTTAATTATGGAGTTTATCCCTCAACTTTGATCTTTACCATCTATCACACTTTTGCCATTTAATATTTAATTATTCATTTAATATATTTCTCCCTCCTCTTTCTTGTCTTTCTTCTCCTTATTATTTTCTTCTCATAAATCGCACATTTTTCAATGAAATCTACTAAATTAACAATATATGAATATTTTTATCGTAAAACTTTATGAGTCATCCTATAATTATGTATTTATGAAAGCTATTTAAACATACTTTTAAGTCACGCGATTATTATTTGTGAAATAAAAACTATAATTATAAACATACTTTTAGAATATTTTTGAATTGTCAATATTGAGAGTTATCACCTTTTATATAATTTTTAATTGTGCAAATATATATTATTAGACTTAACATTTTATATCTAAATTTACACCGAGAATTAAATAGTTTGATCTTTATATACCAAATTAACATATGAAAAAAATATCTAGTAATAAGCATCCATGTATATGATCTATTGGTCAATTAAGTTGAAAGTTATGATATTTTAGATTCAAATTCTAATGTAAGCAAAAATATATATACCAGGAGATCTTTCTTATTTTTTAAAACCTTGGTGGATATAATTGTATCTGTGTTGATGAGAGAGTATATATAACAGATATTTTATAAAATTAATCGAGATACAAACAAACGGAGTCGTGCACAGTGATTATCCAAAAAAGAACATAAATTGGACTATTAAATCACATAATTTTAATTGCTAAATTCCTAAATTATACTACAAATATGCGGTTTATGGGAAGAAAATGAGAAGGAGAAAAAAAATGAGAAAGAGGATGAACAGATATTAATTTAGGAAAATAAGGATAAAATGGCCAGTAACGAAATTTTTTATTTTTAGAATTTTATTTGTAAATAAAAAAGAAAATTTTATTTTTAAAAATAATTAAATAGGTTGAGTGACTTTCTAAGTAAAAATGTAATAGTTGAGTGACTCTTATAGTAAAGACTAAAGTTGAGTGACTTTTTGGGATAAAAATTCATAGTTGAGTGATCATTTGAGTTATCTCTTTGATTCAGTCATATTATGAGTATTTAATAGTAGAGCCATAATGAATATATGATAGTTTCGATTTCTTTTAATGATTTTTTTTAATTTTAAATTGAAATGGTCAGTTGACATAAATACCACAGGTTTTATACCTAATTACAAAAAATGTAATAAGTTTGCTTAATTACATTTTTTGTATGTATCTCGGCGCGCGAATGCATTTAAGGCAAATGGATTTGTTGATATAACAGATTAGCGTGAATTGTGGGAGAATCAAGGATAATGAATTTGACAAAAAAAATTGTTATCCAAATTTGTAATCAAATTCAAATCTTGAATTGTATACTTTTCTTTTTCTCCATCGTTTCTGCATCAAATTTTTGTGTCGAAATTTTAGTAATTTCGAACTCCATAACGTATCTTTAAAATAAATTCAACATTAAATTCGAAGGGATATTAGTGGTATTTTAGATACAAGTTTTTAAAATTTTATGTATCTGAAATAATTTAAGGTTTGCATATCTTTTATATTTCAAGGCTCATGTATCTTGAATATTTTAAGGCACTGTGAGACTTTTATTTTTTTTATTGTGTATCTTAATATTTTTTATGCGTGTGTATCTTAGATATTTTAATGCCAACGAATCTTAATTTTTAAGTCTTATATATCTTCAACATTTTAAGTTTTTATGTATATTAAATATTCTAACGTCTGTGTATTAGATTTTTTAATGCATGATGTATCTTAAGTATTTTAATGTCTGCGAGATACATGTGAATGTATTCAGTATCAATTTTCATATGTCTCAAAAAGTCACTTGAAATCTTAGTACATGTACCCATATATCAATGTGTTTGTGCATAGAAGACGAAGAATAAGAGGAAGAAGATACATAAAAGTAATTTGTATTCATTATCAATTTTCATGTATATAATAATTTTACTGAAGTCTCAATACATGTACCCATTGTACTAATGTATCTTGCATAAAAGAAAAAGATACATAAAAATAATTTGTATCATGTATCAATTTCTATGTATCTTACAATTTCACTCAAATCTCAATACAGATATCTCATGTACCAATGTATTTATGCATAGAAGAAGAAGAAGAAGTCGAAGATACATAACAGTAATTTTAGCTCTGCGTATCTTTAAGGCTCCGTCTCTAGAGAAAATTCATTTGCTATCACCTCTTGCAAGACCCAACAATCCATCAACACAAAAATTCAAGGACTCACTATTCTGACGCATAACTATTCATAAAAAATCTCACAACCAACAACAATATGGCCAACTTCGGCGAAATAACAATCAACAACGTTCATCCCACAACTTTATTACACCAATGAAGATATACAATTCTTGTAGAGAAGAATTCGGTCAGATCTGACCTGAAGATATAGGAATTCGTTCAAATTTGTTGTGCATAATTTGGAGAATTTTGTCATTTTTGAATACGAACTTGAAATATTTTATTTCAAAAAAATAATGATACAACGATTTTATATACTCAAACAATATCAAAACCACGATAATGATTATGGTGATCATGGTTGAATATAAGGGGTTAAAGTTTAGAGTACATGGGAGAGTTTGATAGATTTTGAGAAGAAATGAAAAAAATATCTATGATAACCGTTGAAATAAATACATGACAAAAAAAGACAAAATTTAAGGCTAAAATAAAGGAAAGTGTATCTTCTTTATTGAAAAGTAGAAAATATAAAACTCCTACAATTTATGTAATTTTTAAAAACTTCCTATAAAAGAAAAAAATATATTGTCTCCACCACCTTCATGGCTAAGTGGCAATTCTTTAATATGTAAGTATAAGTTAATAAGCAAAATAATAAGGATTGGTGTTGTAATTATAGGTGTTAAATGTGCGGATCGGACAATTTAGATGTGTCAAAATAAATTGAGTTATAAATTAATAAATTATTAACTTATAGCTATTATTAATTTTTTATTTTATTTTTTATAATTTTTTAATACCTAACTAAATTATTATTTTTCTTTTTTGTAATTATTTATAGCATATTAAATAAAATAAATTTGACTTCTCTTCATTACATCAAGTGTATATTTAGATGATTGCCACTTGTCATATTTAAACTTTAAAGGTATAAATTAAATTGGTTTAAGAATAAGTAACTTTGGTAAAAAAGAATTCACCCTCCAGAAATTTTGGCTCCTCATTAGTATTGTTATTACATCCCCAATAATATCATAATTATCATTGCCCTAATAATCTAAATTTGAGAACACGCCCGTCTTTTTTAGTTTTCTAATTAATCACATAAAATAAAAGAAAAAGGTGTAATGTTTTAAACAGAAAGATAGAGAGAAAAAAAAGACTTAACTTTATTTTCTCTCCATTTTCCATTCATTTCTGAGGTAATTTTATTCACAAATATTAATTTTTTTACTCAATAAAGATCCCTGTTTTTATCTTTTAAAAAATATATATTAAATAGTAAAGTAATTAAGAAAGTATATAAATGAGGAGTTAAAATTAGTGGAAGATGAGGTTTTTCTTACCAAAATTGATAAGTTTTTTTCCTAACTCATTCTTTAACTATAATTAAGAGGATTGTTAAATTAAATTTAATCTAGACTTTTGAAATTTATATTTTAAATATGACAAATGTTCGTCGTCTAAATATATACTTGAGGAAATGAATAAAATGTGTAATAAAGAAAAGTGAAGTCCATTTGAGCTAGATATCGGACTAAGTGCACAAATATCCTGTTCTAGAGTAGGTATAGATTTACCTACTTTTAAAAATAACAAGCATTGTAACTGTATGGAGAAATTATGTTATATTTTAGGTATGTCAAATTAAGATATTAAGAAATAATTTGTCACTAGTTCATAATTTACTCTTATTATTGACTTTAGTAATTCTCAATGCATTTTTTAAACGTATTGAATTTATTATATTCAAAGACCAATATGTTAGAATAAATAAAAGTGAACCAAAGCAATACTAAATGATTAATTAGTAGTTCTTTTGATAGTAATTAGTTAGAAACATACACGGTTTCACTTATGAATTTATCCAAAATAAAATAGACCTTTTCAAGTTTCAACAACCCAATGGGGACTGAAGTCCTTTGACGAAGAAAACCCAAAAAGGAACATTTTTAAATCATTGATTCAGTAGCAGAGAAAAAAGTAATTACCAAATACAAGAGGTAGGGGCAATTTGTGCAAAAATTTATGAAACTTGCTGTACGGGTGATATATAATTGAGTACTGGGATGTGATTTATGTAGTGGGCAGGGACAATTTGTGCGAAAATTTATGAAACTTGGTGATACAATTGAGTACTGGGATGTGATTTATGTAGTGGGCTGTTTATGTCTCATTGGGTTTGATTATTCATTTTCTATTCCTGATGCGATATCGTAGGTGTCATTCATGTTAAAACTATAGTGATTGGTTCAATAGCAGAGAAAAAAATAATTACCAAAAACAAATTAAACAAAAGTCCATTTGTGGGCAATTCGTGCAAAAGCTTATAAAACATGCTATACTGGGGTGATACAATTGAGTACGGAGATGTGGTTTACGTAGTGGGTTACTTATGCCTCATTGGGTTGGATTCTTCATCTTCTATTCCTGATACGATGTCACTCGGCTTCATTCATACTAAATCTATAATTCAAAGGCTATCCACGAAGACCCGAGCTATTCAAGCCTTGAATAGACGTGGAGGGACTTTGGAGTCTCATATTGAATGTCCATTGGAGGCATATGACATTTGGATGATAGATTGGAGCAAGAGGAAAGCCTTTGGACAAATTTTTGGGCCTTCCGAGCTATTTGTGAAATAGCCACTATTGGGCTATCTTTTTAATGGTCACTTCTGGGCCATGTTTGTAAATGGCACACTATAAATATGTGCTTTAGTTGTTTTCATTCCTTTGACTAAGTTGATTGAGATTTGAAGAATATTCTTTGAGAGTGTAGGGGTGAATCCCTTAGTTTAGCTTATGTTAGCTATAGTGTAAACTAGGTTAGTTACCTGGTGAGTTTTCATTGATTGCTCTTTAACTTTGGTTAAAGTCCTTTCTACGGAAAGGAAGTAGGAAAGTAGCTTCTGAGAGAAATGTCATAATTGCTACTCTTAGCCGGTCTGGGGCCACGAGACCCTAACTAAAATACCTCAGCCGATGCTGCTTAGCCAGCAACCTTGAAAAAAGAATTCTTTCTCTCTCCCGCTTCGTTCCTTGGAACCACTTCGTTCGGCGAATCACAGAACTATGTAGAATCGGACTATCCGGAATTAGCAGGGGAACTGCTTCCAAATAAATCAGCAAATAAATCAGTCAAACGGAAGCCCCTTCCTCCTATGAACCGGAGCTAGCAATTCGGACCGTATTGAGTCAATCATTTGTGGATCATTGGTTTATCAATTCATATGAAATTCAACTTTACTTCTCCCTCGATTTGATTGTGAATTAAATTAAGTCCTTCTTTCTTCATTTCTCATTTCCTATTTCTACTCTATCTTTAATTTTTATTGTTTTAATTTATTTTATTTTTCACATCGATTATTATCTTATTTGTTTCTGACTAGAATTTTTTCATTTGGTATCATAACTTAGGCTAGAGATTTGTTTCTACAAATTTCAATCCTAAGTTGATAAATTTTAAAAACGAAAAAATGATAAATATATTTTTTTTAAAACAATTTGAGTTGAATTGAGTTTCTTCACTAGATTTGAATTTTCTAGGTTCATAGAGTCTAGATCTGAGATCAACTCAATTTGGTTAAGTTTTGAAGTTTCACCATTATTGAGCTTGAAAAATTTGAAGGTGAAACAACGTGGGTTTTAAATTCGAAAGTGTTGATTTAAAATTGAAGGTCCAAAGGTCAAATGACTTCTACATCATAAGGAGCTCAAACACCGAATTTTATAAAAATTCGAATTGGTTTGAGTGAGTTTTGGCTTTGGGTATTCATCATCTTCATGAGGATCTTTACAATTTTAGAAAATGGGTTTCAAATTTCATGTTGTTGGCCTAGAACTGAAGTGTAAATGTTATTGGGGTTCTTTCTCTATCACAAAGGGAACCTAAATCTCAAATTTCGTTGAATTCCGAGCTAAACTGAAGGATTGGAAACTTTGGGTGGTCTTCATGAGATACATGTCTTATTAAAGAAGAATATTCAAAGGGAGAAGTTAGAGCCAAAAGGAAAGAAAGAGAAAGAGTACTTGTGTTTGTGCAAGTGGAATTTTCAAAAAAGCTAAGTAATAGGTTTAAAAAGTACAAAAGGGGGCCACAAAGTACAATTTTGGAAGGCTTCAAACAAGTTGTCTTAGAGCTTCTACGGCAGCATATGCTGGGCATTTGCCTATAGGCGGTCAGCAAGCACTTAGCATACCAAGAAGGTGAATTTTTGGAGTTTCTACTAAGGTCTAAGGACCCCTTTTGCTGCAGCAAACACCCTTTTGCGGCAACATATGCTTAGCATGTGTCCTCCGCAGGTCATCTTTTTAATTTTAATTTTCTTTTTCCAATCTCAAGATCTAACGTCATAGTTTCATTTCTTTTGATCCTACTTCACTTCTTTTATTCTTAAAACTAGTTTTCAACTAGTAATTAACCTACTTAGTTGACCATTAGTTCTTGTATTCATTTTTTATTTCATACCTTTTCTTTCGAAATTTTCTTTGTTTATTTTCGTTGAACATTGTTTGCCACATATCAATTTGTTCTTAAGTTATTCATTGATTGATCTAAAAGAATTTATTCCTCAATAAAGGATTAGTAACCTGGTGAATTGATTGGAAGAAGGTAGTTCCCTATCAGCTTTGGAAAAACACTTTAGGAAGGTAAGGTGAGAGTTCCTTAATACGAGTAGCGTGAGGAAATTTATTTCAACTAATTAGTTTGTTAAGTTTTACATGTAGGTACAAGAGGATTTATAATGTCATCCATGACTTTGAAATATTTTGGAGATGGCATTGGTGTATATACTTATAGCAAGGAAGGTTATGGGTATGATGAGGGAGCTCATGAGTATGCCGATGAATCTTATGAGGGATATGAAGGTCCTTATAAACAAGGTGATAGATCTCATGAGTATGTTGGTGAGTCATATAAGGGCTATAATGGTCCAATGATCATGAATGATATTATGGCGAGAACTACTACTCTAGAGACAAAAGTGAGATAAATAGGTCCTATAACTCTTATGATGATGTTGAAGGGGTTTAAGAACCTTATGGAGATAACTATAGTGAAGATCAATAATATGAAAGTTCTCATTCTAGGAACCACGGTTATGAAGGTGATACAAGATACAATATGGTCTCCCATAGGTCTTATGAACCCTTTGAGGAAGATTGTGATAGAAACGAGAATAGTAAGGTTGAAGTTCCTTCCTCATCTTGTGATACTACTTATTCTCATCACGGGGATACAGATGTATGGTTGACACCAATTTAAAGACGTTGCGTGGACCATCAAAGATCTACTTCTTGAAATGCTAAGATTTATGATTCTTATTCTAGTCCTAATGTTTTTTGTTCTTAAAATATAATAGTATTGATGGAAGGATGAGAGAGCCACTAAGAGGTAGAGTAGAGGGAACTCATGGTTCTAAAATAGGCCTAACGCGGAGAGCTAAAGTCTTGGAACAAAAGTCAATGTGAATAGGGAGTCTATCACTTAAAGTGTATAAGAGTTGTGTCATTCAATATAAGAAATGTTGAAAAGACCTCCTGAATATTGCCTAGCTTAATATAGAGGTTATAAGAACTAATAAGGTCTTCTTGTATAGATGTGATTGAGGAGAATCCAATGCAAGAAAATAAGGCTATTCCTAAGAAACCAAAGTGGAAACTAGAGTTAAAGAGGTCTCCAAACCCTTCTAAAGGAATGCTTGTCACTTGTCCTAAATCTAATGAAATCGAGACAAAATATTGAGAGGATTAAGGGTGTGATAAGTGAAAAATCTAGAGTAGAAAAAGGAGAGATTGTATGGAGTTGATGTGAGAGGGTTGTAACAATGTTATCTTACTCATGTAAATTTTCTTTCTCTAGTGGTCTTGCTATTTATGCAGGTGTTCTTGAAAGCAAGCCTAATGAAGGACCTCAAAATATGAAGAATTAAGCGGTCCTTGAAAGCTTACAAAAGGAGAAAATGTGCTCTAATCTTGATAACCAAGGTGAATTAAGAGGTTCTTTAAAGCTTTCCAAATAAGTAGATGTGATCTAATCTTGACAAAATAGGTGAAGAAAATTCTTCTTATAAGCTACAAGGTAACAAAGTTAACTTTTGCACTTCATTCAACTTAGAAAATCATCGTGTGGCTAATAGAAATTTGAGTGTAAGTGATAGCTTGAATTTGTGTCCACTTAATTAACCTTTTCCTTGGGATGACCATGGTAGCACTTGGTTTCATGATACAACTGTCATTGTTATGAATGTCCAAACACTATTTGCTCTTATCTATGAGCAAATTGACTCTTCTAGTAAGGTTAATTTTATCCACCTAGTGTTAGCATTTGTAACTTGAAAGAAAATGTATTACCATGTGGAAGGAATGATCTTTTGGATGAAGTTTATATTGATTTTATTGATTATGTGAGAAACCTAAATGGTGAGTGAGTGTCCTTATGATGTTGATCTTAAATGTGGCTAACACCCTACTCTTTTTTGATCAATATGACAATGAATAAATTGATTCATATGATAACTTGAGTTATAAAATCATTTCATTATTATGGTGACGTGTTAAATTAGGAGTCCCTATATTTGTTCCATGCTAGTTGGTCCTAATGGTGGCAATCATGTTTCGGATTCTTTTAAGTTTGAAATTCTACCAACTAGAATTAAATATGGTGGTGATCAATTTTCTTGTAATGCTAATCCACTAAATGAGAACCCTTGTTATGAGCTAAGTGAACCTCTATTTAGTGATGTTGATTTAATTGGTCATGCAGTTTTCTTAAATCAAGATCATGATTCCTTGATTAGTGATCCCAATTCTTACTAAATCAAAATATTCATGAAATGAAATGTATTTTTAAGAATAACTATTTATTTGATGATGACATGACTATTGATTTTGATGATAACCATGAGCATAGTGATATGATTTGCATTATTGAAAGTGTAGTTCCTCTTAGAGACTATAATTTGTTTGGTAATCCACTCTGGGATGACGACACCCTTCCCGATGAAGGAACACTCTTTTTGATGGATTATGATAGGTGTGAGATAATTCTTTTTCAACATGACAAGTAAGAATTGAGTAAAGTTATTGGCACACTTGGCTACGATGAAAATTCTTTCTTGAGGATTTATAATTCTCTTGAGGGACCTAGGCTGTATGTGGGGAGAACTTTAACTTGGAAGAGTTTCCGTTAATCAAGGGGAGAAATGGGCAGTCTTTGGATGAGGGATATGCCAAATCTTTCAACCTCAAATGTGAGGAGATTTTCCTTGAAGCTTGCTTGAAGGCTCATGTGCTTAAAGGTGAAAATTTTCTCTTTAGATAAATTTTATTATGTGATTGACTTGTTTGTGAAGTATTATCAAATGAAGGTGAGATCAATTCCCTTGAAATTTATTGTAGCATTTATTTATTATTATGTGATTATTTTATGAGAATTCTATCACACGTCTGCAATGAATTTACTTTTGAGAGTTCTTGAGTATGACGTGGGGGTATCTTTTCTTTTTGACCCCGGGGTTGACTTGGTGGTGACCTATTCTTGAGGAGGGCTGGTGCATTGATAGAGTCTTGAATTGGATTTTTTTTTATTAATTTTGTACTTAGCCATGAGGGTGACTTGCTTCTTGACTTGAGGGAAGGTATGTGTTTTTTGAAGAATGGAACCAAAGAAAATTTGCTTTGTTCCCAAAAAGCATTGATTCTTTTGATCTAACCTTTTGACTAAATTTCATTTGTATCCAAGTGTCTCTTTCCTTGTTTAGATATTTGTTCCATCTAGAACATGTTGATACTTGGTTAAATCATAAAAGTGAGAATTTAAGAATTTTTAATTCTTTTTGTTCTTACATAGGTATTATCATTTACTATACGATGATTGTCTTATTTTGTTTGGGAGAGGTCTTATACTCAGTTTCTTTAATGCTTTGCAGGATTTGAATTCAAGAACAAATCTTTTTAAAGAAGGGGATAAGATGATACTAGATCGTTTGGCGTCATTCATGCTAAGCCTATACTTTAAAGGTTTTCCACGAGGACCCCAGATATGAAATCCTTGAAGATACTTAAAGGGAATTTGGAGTATTATATTAGGCATACATTAAAGGAATATCACATTTGGATGATACTTTGGAGCAAGATAAAAGCCTTTGGACAATGTATTTTGAGCTATTTGTGAAATAGCCATTGTTGAGCTATATTTTAAATGGTCACTTTCGGGCTATGTTTGTACATGGCACCCAATAAATATGTGCCTTAATTATTTTCATTCCTTAGACTATGTTGATTGATATTTGAAGAATACTCTTTGAGAGTAAGGTTGAATACCTTGGTTTACCTTAGGTAGCTATGTTGTAGATTGGATCAATTAATTGGGTGAATTCCCATCGAATGATCTTGAACTCTTTAACCTTGATTTTGAGTCACTCATTAGTGGATAAATTGGATTTCTTTAATTCTTATGAAATTCATGTTCATTTCTCCCTTGGTTTGGTCGTGAATTCAATTAAGCTCTTCTTTCTTCATTTCTCATCTCTTATTTCTACTCTATATTTAATTTTGAGTGTTTGAATTTGTTTATTTTCTGCATTGATTTTGATCTTATTTATTACTAGTAGGATTGTATCAATTCCTTGATGACTACATTGGGTTGCTTGAGATGTTTTGTATTGGATTAGATTACATCGATCCTTGAATATTACTACTTATAATAATAGTTTAGAAAGCACACATTAGTTGAACAATATGTATGCTTCCTAAGAAGGGTTTTTTTGTGTTTACGCAGCTTTTCTGATAACTTGTATCATATGATGATTTGAGCTATTTCTCTCCGTTTTACTATAGTTGCATTGATAGTATTTATGTATGTCTTTCTCTATGTATATCTCTGTTAGACTTGTTAAATTCATTTAACAATTTTCTCTTTCTGGGAACTGTGGTTTCATCCCACTTGTGATCAATCTTTTATATGATTCCAAGAATTTTTTGTTGTAAGTTTTCTTCCATTACTGTTGATGCGATTCAAGTTATGCATCCCAAGAAAAAAGGGAGAAAGAAATCAAACAAAAAGGATATGTAGAATTTCACAATAAACTACTTGTTTATGAGCAATAAGGGACTCGATACCTTTACCTCCCAATTGAACCTATAAATTTAAAGAAAAAGCCAATTTAATTTACACGAGAAACCAATATGAATTCACAAATGGGTAACTCGATGATCAATTGAGATAAAGAAGTTGTGACGAGCAATTATGAGAATCTACCCTTAATCTCTCAATTACGAAATCACGCTAAACTATCCTAGTTTGGGAATCCACCCACTACCTACGATAAACAAACAAGATCTAAGATTTCAATTAATATTCATTATCTTCAGTAAAATGTTCCCTAAAATAATGAAAGACTAGGTATTTATACTAGTCTAAGTTTTACTAATTATATTTGAGCCCAAAAGTGACTCAATATTTCAAATTGACCCCTTAAGTTTGGGGTTCGTTCAATTTGGCCCTCAAGTCATCAATCATTTTTCCAAGCTACTTTCCAAACTTGAGTTTGCCTTCCTTTGCACCCGATTATGTATCTTTAAGTTCCAATTGGTGTCTTCATGCTGTCCAAAGCTTGGATCCCTCTCGGTTATACCTCGAACTGTCAATCTAGCATGATTGGTGCTTTTCGTGCTCGTATGATCCTCATATTCTTGAAAAGAATTTATCCTCGAATCCTCGCAACTACCTAAAAGAAAAAGCACAATACAAGCCACAACTTTCCTCATGGTATGAGGGTTAGAATAAAGGTTAGCATGAACAATGTCATATCCCACATAAAGACAAAATGATCCCCTGGGTCAAATACAGAGGTAGTCCGTGTACAAATTGGCATATGAATGAAATTAAAGTTCACAAGATCAAGAAATAACACCAACTGATAATCATATAATAACGAACAAGTGCTATTACAACTCACTTCACAAAACAAGACAACAATCAAATTCATATTAAGCTCGTCATAAGGACTAAGCTCTACATTACCTTGAAGATAATGGCAACCAACATCGGGGTCAAATGGGAAGGCACAATATAAAATGGAATCAATAAAACTCCATTGGTTCGGCTGGCTCTACTACTCACTTAGGAATCAAACTCACATACATGAGCTTTATCATATGCAAATAGGTAATAAAGGAAGGTGCTTCTTAAATCAACTTTATTTACGGGGGCATCAAATGCAAGATGGCCATTGCTTTCAATAGCATAATACAGACTATCAAGTTGAAGGCCACCTAAAGAAGAAGAGTCAAGGGTAGAACACATATCACCTTCCCTTTCCAAAATAAGCACATATAAAGAAAGGTATCACTTAAAACAACTTCATACAAGGTGTCCTCAATTGGCATATCTTCACTATTTAGGAAACACAAGGAGGAATGAGTAGCAAATAAAGAACAAAGGACACCTTCCCTTTTGAAATGGTCCTTTCCTTCAAGTGTACTCTCATCTTCTAGGAAGAGATTTCCAACTTTGGGAGGGAAGTCTTCACACCATAAAGGGTTCTTATAAATATGGTTACCCTCAATAAGAGTTTCCACATCTTCATGTTTCACTCCACTAGGCATTTCACAAGGAGTAATTTCATCATCATATTCAAACAATAGATGATGCTTAAAGAGGGAACTATCAATCAAAGAAGAAGACTGGATACATGTAAGTTCACTCTCAAAAAGATCATCATTGTTATACACCTCATTAAGCACAATATCTTTATGATAAAGATAGGAAATAGGATTTTTAACACTTGACTTGCCCAAATAATTACTCCCAATCACACGATAAACTTTATTAATTCCATCACTAAGTCGAGGCTTATTAAACACATCACACATATCCTCAACAAGTGGAGCACATTCCAAAAAAATTTGATTAACATCATTACTATCATTAAGATCACATGTAGAAACACTAGGTGGACATGAATTGGCCTCACAAGGAAATTCAATTCGATTATCAATACGATCAACTAGTGTTGAACATCCTCAATAAGAATAGTATCATTTTATAGCAACGGATCACATGAAAAGGCACTATCAATCAAGTCACATGTGTCAACACTAGGTGTACTTGAATTGTTCTTGCTAAAAGGATCAATTTTGTCATCTAAAGGATCAACTAGTGTCTCAACAACCTCAACTTGTACATTGTCAATAAAAGGCAAAGAATCATCAAGCACAAATGTAGTTAAACAACTACTCACACTCACACCATGATCATGTTCACTCATAATAGTAGAAGTATTAGGAGTAGCTATCATACCTATAGCCATACATGAATCTTCTTTACCATGGTTATTTTTCTTAGAGAACTTCTTGCCTTCAATTTCCTCATTGTTCTCCATGCATTGAGGATCTTCATTCCTTTGTGAGTAAGGAATTCCTTTGGAATTCTTTGTGGGAAGTTTTTTTTTTCCATGTACCTGCAAAAAAGAAGAGAAAATTCTAGGCAAAGTACTAGCATCTATGTTAGTTTGCAACAAGTGCTCCATGTTGACAAGTTCCACCAAAGGGCGCTCCTCGTCTCCACCATTGGAATCACTACTTGGATCATGAATGAAATACAACTCCCTTTTTTAATCCAAGACCTTCTCCTTTTACTTTCTCTCACTCTCCTCCCTCTCAAAGGTTTCTCAAAGTTCTCTCATTATCTTATAATCCTTACTTACTTGGTAGGGTTTCAATGGTGCAAGAGCACACTTTCGTCCTCTAAATACAAATGAGTATTTATGGGACTTCCTATCATACCGTAAATTCCTATCAATCAACCAAGTTTCACTAAGCAACATATGACAAGATTGAGAAGGCATAAGCATAACATCACATAACACTTCATCTTGATACTTACCTATGCCAAAATTCATGACCACTTGCTTGGTTACCTTCACTTCCTCTTTTATGTTGAGATGTTAGAGTTTGTAAGATATGGGATATTTTTGTATAGGAATATTCCTTTGCTCAACCATTGTGCAATTTACAACATTGACATTACTCTTACAGTTAATAGCCAAGATGCACACCCCTTCCTTTACTCTACACCTAGTATGGAATAAGTTCACACTTTGATTAAGTTCTTCTTGAAGGAGCTCCTACATGATAATCCTTAATCCATGAGAAGTGTTCATATCAAACTCTTTTTGCTCATTTTCAATATAAGCTCTATTTTGTGAAGTCTCCTTTGACTCCCTATTTGGACAATACTTTGCCTTATGCCTTTCATTATCACATTTATAACATCGCATAAGAAAAAAACTAGGAAAATGAGGTGTAACAATATTACCTTCTTGAGCATTGTCATTCCCCTTGGTCTTGTAGCTAGCTTGAGAAGCTTGGATACCATCTTGAATTTATAGGACTCTCTTCAATAACATGCCAACCTCAGTCCCATTCAACTCTATCAACCCTTCAGACACCGTGATTTCCATACCATCCTCTATCACTCCTAAACCTATCTCCATAAAGCCTACCCATTTGATACTCCATTTTATCATAGCTAGGGTTTTAGAAGTTTCAATTAGGGAATTGGTAGGGTAAATGCCAAGATGCATGTGAAACATTTTGTAGAGGTGTGTAGTTTTGGATTTAGTTTGTCATAAAAGGATGATATTCTTTTGGTAGATAGTATAGTTCATGTGGATCTTCATTTTGAAGGTGGAACTTTGGTAAGTTTAGTGTTGTCTAGGGTTGGGAAATACTAATATTCTTCTTGAATCTGCTTCCCTTCTTAGGTTACACCTATCCATTTCCTTATTCACTCAAGACACTTGCCTTGATAAGTCAGCAAATGGCCTCCTTATATCCTCCAACCTCATCTTAGGCCCCACATGTGATCAATGATTTGTCACTACCCTTGCCACTATAGCACTCCGTTTAGGATACAAATTTATGCAAGACGAGTGATGTATTTCATACTCACTACTTACATCTTTATCACCATATTCCTCCACTGCTTCGTAGTACCTATAAGAAAAGGAATTGTACCTCACACTGTTGTCAAAGCCATGTAATGAAGTGTGAGAACATCCTTCTTCACTATCATAACATTCTCCTTGACTTCACCTTCTCCTTTCGAATTGTAAGCCTTATTACTACATTGATCATAAGCACATGGGCCTTCATATTCTCCGTAGGCTTCATCATCAAACTCAAGAACTTCACAAGTATATGCATAAGGACTATCATAGCCATCATAATTGTGGTCTCCATATTCATGAGTCTCACCATCATAGCCTTCATGCTCCCGATATTTCTTGTATGGATATTCATAGGATCTTTCTCTATTCATGTAAGTACCATCACGTCTCTCATATAAATAAGAACCTCTTTAGTATTCATAAGAGTCATCACCATCCCACGAGTCTCTGCTTTACATTTATAACATTCATTATCATTATCAAGCTCGTTGATGGTATCCACAATGTAATCCAAAGTTATGGAACACATTTTCCTTGAAAGTTCTTTGAGAGTACATACAAAATGAGCAAGCAAGTTAGCAATAAAAGCTCTTCATACCACTCTTTGTGTGTGTTCTCAATTTACCTCTATGTCTCGTCTTAAAATTGATCACCCACTAAATTTACTTAATTGATTCAATATTACCAAGTTTGAGGTAGAATAGATCTTTAGTGACATGAATAACCAGACAATTCAATGTTACAAATGGACTTGAGCCAAAGAAAGTTCCACGATAATGTAAAACGAGAAATTCTCAAATAGACTAGTATGAAATAAAAAAGATGCAATATAACTATTACTAATTAGTATGAACAAGTACTAACTAATAACTAGGTGAGAATTGATGAGAAAGAGATGAGGAAGCTAGAATCCGGAGGCTTAAACTGCTTAAGCTCACCTTGCAAAACTTTGGGAGTTGGTTGAAGTGAGGGCGGATCATCCTAGGGTGGACGACTCGTCCAAGTATTTGGGTGGCTCGTCCATGGTTGGGGATGGCTCGTTCAAGGATATTGGGAGGCTTGTCAGAAAAATGGGGCAGCCCAGCCATGTATCTTTCCCTTTAGCTTTCTTACTTCCTCTTTTGCAAATTATTGAACGATGTAAATGGCTTAAAAAATAATGGATCATCCAGCCCCTCAAAATGGCTTCAGTCCAAGGCAAAGGAAACTACCTTGTGTTCTTATTGTGGATGACTTAGGAGGAAAAGATTGGCGGTTCGTCCTCTTGGGAACGACTCATCCAAGTATTGAGCTTGGTTTGTTACTCCAAGCAATCTTTACTGCCTCAAGTTGGAGATCCACTAGAAGGCTTGGTCTTAGTGGCTGGGCGGCTCTTCCAAGTGAGGACGGCTCATGCAAGATTGCCTTGATCTTCCAATAAGGAATAGACTGCCCAATCCGTATTTCTCAACACTTGATTTCTACAATATTTGGCAATTGTTTGGACTCTTTTACCCCTTGAATAAGCCAATTATTAAGTCCCAAACACCAAATTGCAAATTTGATTTAGCTCTTGAAGATACAAGGGCCTTGAAATTCATCTTCTTCACAAGAACGAGTTAAAAAACACCAAGAATATTGGATACAAACAACAACAACATATTCAGTAATTTTCCACCAAGTGGGGCTAGGGAGAGTAAAGTGTACGTAGTCCATAGCACTACCCCATAGGTGAGGTAGAGAAGCTATTTCCGAAATACCATAATCTAGTACAACAATAAACAATATAAAATTTTGAAAACGATAAGAAAATAACAAAAATAGCACCATGTAGAAAATAAGACAACAATTAATCTAAACAACAACCCTCAATTCAATACCAAAGAGGGGACACTACCCTACCACTAGCATGAGGAACACCCCTACTGTTAGGAAATCACACCTATCCCCTAATGTACCAACCAAATTCACGTCGTCCAGCACTTTCGATCTTGGGTTGTGGCCTTGATGAGATGTAACAGCTTCATGTCATGTCTAATCACCTCCTTCTAATACTTTTTCGGTCTACCTCTATCTCACTTGAAACCATCCAGCGACACCCTCTCACACCTGTGCACTGGAGCATAAGAGCCCCTCCGCTTCATATGCTCGAACTATCTCAACCTTACTTCTCACATCTTATCTTCCACCAGATTCACCCCTACCTAGTCACGAATAGCCTCATTCCTAATCTTATCTCTCCTAGTGACTCCACACATCCATCCCAATATTCTCATCTTTTTCACCTTCATCCTTTGGATGTAAGAGTTCTTCACAGGCCAACATTCCGCCTCATAAAATATAACAGGTCTAACTGCCACCATGTACAACTTACCTTTAAGTTTAGGGGGTATCCTCTTATCACATAAGACCCCCGAAGCGAGTCTCTAATTCATCCACCCTGCACTAATCCGGTAAATAACGTCCTCATCAATCTCCCTCTTTTCCTGAATCGTATACCCAAGCTACTTGAAGCTATCTTTATTTTGAATGACTTGACTGTCAAGCTTTACCACCACCATATTCTCAGACCGCTTCTCGCTAAACTTGCACTTTAAATACTCTATATTAGTCCTGTTTAAATGAAACCCTTTAGACTCTATGGTCTGTCTCCGAACCTCCAACTTAGTATTGGCTCCTCTACGAGTCTCATCGATCAGCACCACATCATTTGAAAATAACGTACACCTCACCATGAATTCGACGTGTCAAAACATCCATCACCAAGGAAAATAAGAATGGTCTAAGAGTCGAACCCTGGTGCAACCCTATTAAAACAGGAAAGGACTCAGAATCTCCTCCCGCTGTTCTTACACGAGTCTTGGCTCTGGTATACATATCTTTTATTGCTATAATATAGGCCACATGGAAACCTCTAGCTTCCAAGCACCTTTCATAAAACCTCCCTAGGAACTCTGTCGTAATCCTTCTCTAGATCGATGAACACTATATGCAAGTCTTTCATACCCTCTCTATATAGTGCCACAAGTCTCCTCACAAGATTAATAGCCTCTGTTGTTGAGTGACCTGGTATAAATCCAAACCGATTCTCTAAAATAGGCACGATCCTCCTCAATATCAACTCCACCACCCTTTTCTAAATCTTCATAGTGTAGCTTAACAACTTAATACCCTTGTAATTATTGCAATATTGAATGTATCCCTTAT
>JBDJHY010315615.1:0-19206 GCA_039654485.1 Withania somnifera | reverse complement strand
AAATAAAATTGCCTATTTTTTTAAGTAAGGTTGACCATATGGATCAATTGACCTTTTTGGGATGGTAACTTTTATCTTTCATTAACTTTATGCTCACCAGTAATGATGTGTAATGAGTGAGTCTCACCAAGTGAAGGATCATATTTGTGTACCTAAAATGAGTAGAATGCTATGAATGGTGAGGATTTGCATCAATTTCATGACATGTGCACCACTAAGACTTTCCTAGTTAGTCTTTATTGCATGCTAAATGTGATAGAGTAAATATATGACCTTAGGCATTTAACTGAGAGAGCCTCTTATATTAAACTATTCATAAATCTACCTAATTGTGAGGGGAGTGGTCAAATTTGGCACACTTTGAGCCTTGAACTTCCTTTGAGAGTGACAATGAAAGCCATAATCCAGTTTGTTGATTATACCCCTTGATTTGATCCCCTAACTAATCCTGAAGCACTAGAGTGAAGGGTATTTACAACTTAGTCTTGACACCTAAGTTGGGGGTATTGTTAATAATGATGGGTCTAGCCAGCATAGTCATTAATCAAATTGGATAATTAAAGTCAACTCCTTTTCTTTGATAGTCTTCCCTTATAGAAAGAAAAGAAAAATGACATTTGATTAAGCTGTGAATAGTGAAATAAAGGGTGATGTGATAGAGGAAGAGGGAGAATTGCAAACTTGAAATGATCAAACCACAGAAAGGGTCCATGGATAGAATCCCACAAGTGGTAAGTTGATGAATAATTTGCCTAGGGTGTCACTCGTAGTGCTTCAGGAAAGATAAGTCTCTAATGCTCGAATACAACCTCACCTTACCCTTAGCCTTCAATAAATGCCATGAAAAGTTCTTCGTAATCTTTACTCCTATTCCATTTGAATTGTACCTTGTAAAGTAAGGGCAAGTGTATGGCTTGTGTGCATGTATGAAATCATGTTTGTGAGAGTGAGTGCTCGAATTATCTTCCTCGTGCATCATTTAGTGAGAAAAAGAATGAATTTTTTTTGAGTGAGCACATTTTATCTCATCTTTTGTGCATAATTTTTGAGTTCTTTTAGTGGGTTGAGCACAAACATTGATAGTAAACATAAATCATTGTAAGAAAATCATGAACAATGAACTAGGTGTAAGGTTGTGAACACACGATCCCCTAAAGTTCATTGAAAAAGGATAAATGATTTTAAGTGACAAAGATGCATAGGGTTTTAGTTGGTCCTACTTCATGGCTTTCTTAGATTGGTTTATTTACTCAAGGAAGAGCAAAAAATTGAGTTGGGGGTGTTGATTAGTGGCATAAAAACCACTCATTACACCTAGTTACATTATGAAATTGCTTGTTTTCATTACTATTTTGTCAAATTCTAATGTTAGTTTTATGTGTTTTTCAGGTAAATATATGATCGCTAAGGAACCAAGAAAAATGGACTTAAACTACAGAGTTTGGAGAAAAAATGTCATCATAGGGGATGATGATTGTACCACCGTCTCTGACAGTGAACCGTTGTCAAATGCTACAACTGCCATGCAACCTAGAAAGTCCACATGGGAAACTGTCACAGATGGCAGACGATCGTCCTCCATGGAGGTCACAGAAGTCTCAAAAGTAATGTTTCCTTCAAATCCTGCCTCTTTGCCAATGATGGTGGTCAACAAGGACACGGTGGACCTCCTTCCAAGACAATGGTGCGTTAATAATGCCACCTTCATGAAAATTTAAGCTGGAACAATGATTTTTCTGGAATGTGTATGAAGAGATTTTTCAAAATCTTTTTGGAGATATAAAAAATTTAGAGAGAAAAGTGACAATTTTCTTGCAAGTATAGAGTAGAGAAGAGTGAGAAAGAGATTGGGTGAAGTAATTTTCTCTTCAAGTTAGCTTGTATATCTAAATTAAGAATCCTTTTACTTCTTATGTAGAGATTTATGGGCTTGCCTAATTTGAATCATGTCAAACTATGTTTCCCTTGATGGTAATAATTGTTTCAATTTAGTTATGTGTAGATAATCTACTCTACTTGGGAATGTGCTGAATGGTATGTAGTAGTTATGACTATGCGTGATGGGTTTATTGATTGATGATTGTATTTGGGTGCTGGTCTATTGTTGGGTTCATGTTTTGTATTGAAATAGAGGTTGCAAACTCTAAATTGACATTTAGCCAAGTGTAGTTTCCATGAGTGTGGAGTTATTCTTGAGAAACCACCAATGGGATTAGGTTTGGTTCATCCCACCTTATTAGAATACCAGAGATAGATTTCTATATAGTGAAACTAAAGGTTGTTCATAAGGGTGACTTCATGCTTTTAAGAGATTGTTATGAATTCTATGAGCACTAGAATAAAAATGTTCTAATTACTCACATGTGACAGAGTTTACCTAACATCTATGTGTGAGAAATAAATCAAATTCCCCATCACCATTTTCACTAATAACTTGTGCCTAAGCACATTACCAAGTGACCCCATTTGCTAAGTGAATTTGTGTTTTCAACTGACAATATTGCTCTAATGTGAAAATGTTAACTTCTTATATTTAGACGACCCCTATTTTTTTTAAATTTTCTCATTTATTGAATTTAACTAGCTTTAACTAGGAAACTCTTACACTACTGTGAATATAAGTTAATTCTCTCCCTCATGAATTCAACCCTGAATCTTCGCTGGGTAATTATACTTGACAATGATCACGTATACTTTTCAATTGATTCAAGATGCAATTGAGAATTATCATTTATGTTGACTGATAAATGAATACTCATTTTAAGTGTTTATCTGTAGAGTGAGATTAAAAACTTGGACAATATGTGAAGCGAAGGTTGCAAGGTAATTTCATTAAGGTGTTCGAAAGAGCGTGGTGCTTTTTAGGATCATTTAATAGAGGTCTTTAGGTCTGATACACCTTTTGGTTACCAACTTAATTTGTGTCTTATTATTTATATTCAATTTGTTTCTTGTTTATGAATTTAAACAAGAGGTCTTAGGGTTTAATATATCCTTTGGTTGCCTATTGTTTTCAATGCTCGTTGCAAATCAAAAATCCTCAATATTACTTTTAACATTTGTTTCACTTTCGTATCAAATTTCATATCACTCCTGTATTTTTATATAAGCATATGAGGCACCATATCTATGTAATGACCCCTTGTTGTTAAATTACTAGTGCATGAAAAGCCCTTGGAAACTAACCCCTTATCCCTAAGATTCCAAGCAAAGATTTCAATTCCAGAAAATTACCGCCATAGCGGTAATAATAATTCCCCAGTCGTACTGAATCCCAAGTTTTAATTGTTTTTAAACAATATTTTTTATTTAAAATAGGGATTTCATCTACTAATTCCATAAGGGTTATAACCCTTCCCATCTCTTACCTCTCTCTACCAAAGAAGGGTAAACTTGTCATACAAAATTCATCCGAGGAAGCTCTTTATGGATTGTATCACCACCTATGGATCAAAGAATAAGGTATGAAGCTTGTGGAAAATATTAGCAAGCTTTGTGCCTCGGTAGGCTAGGTTTATTGAGTAGTAGACTAAGTTTCACACATTATCATAATTTAGAATTGATTGGGGAAAGCATGTTTAGGTTTATGAATATGGAGTTGAGGTTTGGTAAAAATATATGAGGACTTTGTTTTAATTCGAAACACTATGTTGTTGATTAAGTATGTACTGTTTTGTGATATTTGTTTTATGTACCCGATAGGGCTTAGTTGTGAAAAATGATGTAATATTATGTTCTTCCTAGAAATTCTATCAAGGATCCTAGTTGAGTTATAAAGATGCTACGATGTTAGTTTATATTGCACAATAAAGTGGTGAGGCATATAAGACTAGATGGCTTAAATTATGGTGAGAATTATATTATATACGAGGAGATGAAGATTATGATAATCTTGAACGTGCAAATTATTGAGGGGTAATGTTAGACCCAAAATGGTGGAATTTGAGGAAGTAGTTATAATCTAATGATTAATGAACATTGGAGGCCTTAATAGTTACTCGTATACTTATGCGTTGTGATGTTGACCGACTCTATGGCATTCTTTCTTTCTATTAGTAAATATGATGTAGTTATTGAATCATCCCAATGAGAGATCGAATTGATAATAATATTTATTTATTTGATCATGCCCATAAGAGGCCGAGTTTATAATATTGACCATTTGTTAGTTTATGCTCATGAGAGGTTGAATTAATGATGTGTAAAATAATGCTTTAAAATAAAAAGTCCATGATATACCTTGGTCAAAGTAAAAAGTGAAAGATGCAAATGATTATTGTACGAGAAAGTGGAAAAATATGATTCTTAACTGTATGGTCGTTTTTTGATTTCAGACTGACATTATGACTTTATGGTTGTTTATTAGTTAAACCGACGTTTATTACTCTATGGTTGTTAATTCAGTTTATGCCAAAAATTTTCCTTTATAGTCATTAATATGCACATGAAATAATAATAACATAATTATTAATAAAGTGATCTATAGTGGTGCAGTCATTGAATAATCTCAAGAAAATGATCCCAAGTTCCAATAATTTAATTTACACTTTCCAAGAAATATCTACTGTCAAGACCTGATTTCTCGGATCATGATGGCACATACTAACCCACTAGTAGGAGAACCAACCCCGCAAACTAGAGTCGAAGTGGAGGGATACTATAATAGAAGCAGCCAGCACAAATGCAGTAAAAGAAGAAAAGTGAAAGTAGATGAAGTGAGAAAAGTGAAATAACATAGGTAGACCTCCCCAGGACATATATCAGTTTATATACTGATCCACTAAAGAACAAAGTACAAGTATAGTTAATAAATACACGGTCCATATTTGAATATGCAAAAGAGACAAAATACAAAGCTGATGAGATGCAGGTCCAAGATGGACGTCCAAAGCTTACCTTATATCTCCAAAAGTAGAAGTGATGAGGAAAGAATATATATCAAAATTGGGAGTTATTATTCGGATCTACACCAGGGGAACACAAGTGCATTATGACATGAAGTCTTAGAAGAAACAAGTACCCAATAGGATTCGAGGGCCCACTAGGAGACATGACATATATAAATACAGTAAATAAAAAGAATACTAGAAAGTAGGTCACAGAAGTAAATATAAAAATATAGGAAGCCAGCTATTCAGACAGAAGCAAGAAGCAGATAGAGAACTAAGGAAGCTAACTAAACCACATAGTAGGATTGCAGGTAAAATAAATAAATGTATCTAAAATCCTTGAAGCAATAAAGAAGTAATAACAGTAAGAACAAACAAGATAGATAACAAAGGTATACAAGGGAAAACCTGGTGGTGTACTAGTAAACTGAAGATACGGAGGTTCGTCGATGTAGCAAGTAAAAACACGCACAAGTAAGCCCACAAGGTAAGGATGATCAATAGGTAAAGTCTATAGCTAGTGCCAATAATAAGAAAACATATAAAGCAAGTAAAACCCTGCCAATCCCCCATAAGAATGGTAGCATACACAGAAGTCATGCTTACATATTCGGCATCCTATACTACCGGAGGGTACATATAAGAAACAAGTTCGGCAAAGTAAACATACACATAATGATGCTAAGTTCCTGTGTATTCTCCTATTATGAAACCAAAAGTACTAGAAGGTAGGACCTATGGAAAGGTACCCCCGAGTGTCTTTACTCTACCATAAACCATTCCTCTGGTATGTTTATCCCCTGAGTAAGGTACATGGAGGTATGGCAATTTTTTACAAAATTCCTACCATTACAGTATTGCCCCACAAATCAATCTCATAGAGTGAGGGAGACTCACATCTCAATATCCAGAGTAAGAAAGGTCCAAACCAACATGTGAATTAGCATGAAAACAACTGTACCCACTGCCGAGCGAATTTGAAGTCAAATGCCATCATAACTAGTAAGTGGTGGTAATCGGTGCCAGGTTGTGAAACCTGGTCTAAAACAAGTGAAAATGTTGTAACGGGTGCTACGTATAAAGATGAGTCTACAACAAGTCAGAAACTTAAATATGTGATCATTATTATTCAAAAATACTTTTTATTCTGATTTAGCCATTTCATTTTTTATTATATAAAAACCATCTTTCAATGCCAACTATTGATAGAAGATGGTGATAACGATCCTTGGCCCAAATGCACTCTCAGATGCTTAACCTTATGACTTTCACGTGTTATGAATCCATAGTAGAGGTAATATCTGTAACTGATATTTTCCTTGCACATGCAAACTAGGGTACATCTAGAAGCATAAGGCAATGGCCCAAACATGAGGGAAAAACCAAAAATCCAACCCATGTATCAACATTCTACTACTTCTAGAGTCACCCTACGACCATCAAAAGGCCAATGCTAGGTCAAAGGCATCGCTGGAAATAAACTTCACCAAGGAGTTCCCGGTATCACTGGGAACTCATGCACAAAATATGAGCATAGTAAGAGAAAGGGAAGGTCCTCAAAAAGCCTAGAGAAGAAGTGGAAAAAAACATAAAACTTTACAAAGTCTACAATAAGGAATGGAGCATTTCATACCGAAAGGAAGGTAGAAACTCAACAACGAAGTGGAACCAAACTCCAATAACCAACTACAACCAAAAAAGAAGAAGAAAAAACAATAAAATTGAAATGCTTGATCAATGGAAAATAATGGTGGATATCACCATTTTCCAAGGAAATTCAAAGAGGAAAACTTACCAAAACGAAGAGGAAACTGAGATTCTTGATAGGGTGGAGTTGTCTAAGTTCAATGTGCAAAATACTGGAGGAATTTGAAGTAGAGAGAGTTTAGAGAGAGGAAACCAAGTTGATAATTTCAAAATTAACAAGGAAATGAATGTATATTGACATGGGCACAATGCAGAACGATCGCATATGGATGCATGATCACTGTAAAGGGCAAGGTAGAAGTTTAGTTTGATTGTGCTGGTGTGACGCATTCACAGTAAAATAATGACCTAGGAATTAGCACTTTCAATGCTAAAGGAATGCATTTTCGCTTAAGGAGGGCAGGGTTAAAAGCCTCGTTGGAGCTGAAGAAGCGTGGTTGTGCCAAAGGCTGGGGTTGGGAATTAGCACCGATGGCATTGTAGGAGCGCGATTGTGCTAATTTTGAGAATTATTATTTAGTGTTATCAACACTGGGAACCATGATTGTGCTGAGTACTAGGTAGCTGCACCAGTTGCAGCAATGCACCAAGAATCTCAACCTACTTAGAATCTTTGGATAGGGTCTCTAGGCCCACCCAGAACCCCACATGTTTAAAACAAATATGCAAACATACCAAAATAACTTTTCAAACTCAAACACACAGTTGAAATTTGGATCTGAGGTCATTTCAAATATTTGTTGACAAAGTTAACAGTTAGGCCTAAAATGCTAAATCCACCTAACACCTCGAAATCATACCAAAATAATCGGGAAGCGTACAACTACTCTTGCTATCCCAAACTTTGAATTCCATAGCTAATGGCATTGTATGATTTTTGATCTGATGCTCCAACTATGGAATGTTGACAAATTCAAACATTTAGCTGTCGGCCAACTAAAAACTCCAAAAAGAGGATAAACTTGTATTGAAAGCTCCTAGACCCTGACTAAGGGTCAAACTAGACTAAACTTTACATTTCAGAGCTAAAAGAACTATTGAAATCTAATTTTGAGATCATATTGAAGGAATGTTGACTAAATTCAATGTGTAGCTAAGTTCAGGCTCTAAAATAGGCAAAGTGAGATAAAATATTAACCAAACCGCCGGGGTGCTGGACTACCGGTCCCAAAAGGCCATGAATGTCTTAGGGAAGCTATTAAAAAGTTCTAGAACACAAGATACCACATAAAAAACATAAATGATCAGTAAGGGTCATTACACCATCCACTAATAAAAAGGACTTTCATCCATAAAAGTCAAGAAAAGCAGGAAAAAGAGAGAAGAGGGTACGTGAACCTACTGACATCTCTAGCTAGAAAAGCTATCAGGGCGACTGGATAATGCCTCCACAAAACCTTAACCACTATTATCTCCCTGGACCTAAACCTGCTGACATCTCTAGCTAGAAAAGCAATCAGTTCCTTAACAAATAATAGGCTCTCATCTAACCAAACTGAATCCCAATGAAGAATTAAGAATCATCCAGAATATTGTGCCAGAACATGAAAACATGGAATACCGAATGGATAATTGAATAAGATGAGGTATTCCACTCCGTAGGAAACATCACCCACTCTCTATAACATCTAAAATTTACCAATATACCTTGGGCTAATCTTTTCCCACTTACTGAACCTCATCACACTGTGCATAGAAGATACTTGCAGGAAGACCCTTCGCCAGCTCCAAAATCTAGGCACAAAGTTTACTATCCACGTTGCTCTTCTACCTTCTCTTGTTGCCTACAGTCTATCCTGGATCATCCAAACCTATTTAAGGGAATTAAGAAGCAAGCTTGTAGTATGAACTCTTACCTCAAAATGGTTGAACTCCACTAAGGCCACATACTAATCCCACACACTTCCAAAATCTAACTCACCAGCTCTCAACATATCCTCGAGTACCTGAATAGTCCTCTTAGACTTACTATCAGTCTGTGGGTGAAATGTCATACTTAGCTGAAGCTCAATACCTAACCCTTGTTGAACTTACCTACAGAATTATGAGGTAAACTACATGCCATGATGAGAAATAATAGAAACTGGATCCCCATGCAACCAAATCACCTCCTGAATATAGATATAAACCAATCGCTCAACATTATACGACAATAAATAAGTATGAAGTGTGCTAACTTAGTTAGCTTATCAACAATAACCCATATGTGTCATGGCCTCTGCTAGTCTACAACAAACCTAAAATAAATTTTATGGTTATACGCTACCACTTCCACATCTGGACACTTCAACCTCTTAGTCGGAATAGGGAGTCTCTGCATCAAACCTCTTGGTCGTCAGTGCTAGAACTTAACCTACTTGTAGTTTGAGCACCGTGACAAATAATCCATAATATCCCCCTTCATCCCACTCCACTAATACAACTAATACAGATCATGATAAATCTTAGTTGTACCCGAATAAATTGAATTAGAGAAGTAATCCTTACATAATATCAACTAAATCAACTTGTGGCACACAAATCATCTGTAATAACCCGCTAACCCAATAAATCTTCGAACCTAAGAAAGACACATCAGTCTCGGCCAATCACGTGTTACCTAAATCTTTATTGGGACCACCATAATTCCATATTTAGACATCACGTGTCCTAGTAAAGCCACATGCTCCTACCAAAACTCTCACTTTGAATACTTAGCGTAAAGCCGACATACTCTCAATGTCTATAGTATTAATCTCAAATGTTGCCATGATATGATCTACTCTGCAAATATACTAGAATGCCATCGATAAAGATGATCATGAAAGAATCCAAATAAGAGTTGATCACCCTGCGCATCAAGTACATAAAAGATACTAGGGCATTGGTCAGCCCGAAAGACATGAGTAGAATCTCATAATATCCATAACGGGTCCTACATACTGTCTTCGGGATGTACATCACCTGAATCCTCAATTAGTGGTATCCAGATTTCAAGTCTATCTTAGAAAGCAATGTTGTACTTTGAAGTTGATCAAATAAATTATCAATCCTCTCCATTGACCTATTCTTAATTGTGACCTTATTTAGCTATTGATAGTCTCTACACATCTGCATTATACCATCCTTCTTAACCAAAAATATTTGTGAACCTCGTGGAGAAACAACCCAGATGAATAAATCCTTTATCTATCAGATCCTAGAGCTAAGTCTTGAACTTCCTCAACTAAGCTGGAGCATATGGTAAGGAGTAATCAAAATAGGCCTAGTGCCCGACTCTAAATTGATGGTGAAGTCAATATACTGCTAGATCATAAAAACATCAAAAAACCCAGATACAATAGGAACAAAATTGGGAGTAGGGGTGTTAGATCGAATATCACAAACATAAGACAAATAAGCAAGACATCCTTTCTCCACCAATCTCCGGAGCCTAGATGAAGGAGATGATCCCTTTCAAAGTATGGTTAATAGAACCCTTCCACACAATTAGGGATACACTAGGCATAACTAAGGTAATGATCTAAGCATAGTAATCTAATATCGTACGATGAGGGATAACCATTACATGCCCTGTATAATGTCAATATCTACTAGTATAGCAATAACATGTCTGGTTAGCTATCTATCCCACCAAAGGAAACCACAGAGGACCTCAATACTTGATTCACTACTAATGAATCTCCTATCGGTGTAGATACAAACAAAAGAATATATAACAACTTACTAGATAACCCCAAGGCCCAAGAAAGGTGTAAAGTAGGAGGAAACATATGAATAGGTGAAACCGGGGCCAAATAAGGCTGAGGCTAATCTATAATAAACACAAATTGTACCTATAATCATAGAACCCGAGGCCTCTGCCTTAGGTATACCAGGTACCACATACAGCTGACATCTACCACCAGATCGACCACTATTGCAACCAATACCCCTACCTCATTGGCCTCCACCATGAGAACCACCACCCTATGCCCCACCTCTAGCCTATTGTGGAACATATTTAAGAGGTTGAATAGGCTGAGGAATAGTCGAAAGTATGCCCCGCTGAGGACAGTCTATTGCATAGTGACCAATGATCCCACACTCAAAACATTGACCTGATGGACCATCCTAATGAGAACTGAGGTTGGAACATAGATGACCACTATGGACCGAAGTCATAGAACCACGAGAAGACTACCCTTAAGGTGGCGCACTAAAACCTGAAGGAACTATCTCAGAAACCTAATGCAATGCCTGAACCAACCTACAAGACTAGAGAATAGAGAACTGTTGTTGACCATGCCCCTATAACAGTACCCAATATAACATCATATATTGATAGCTCATGAACCTACTCTGTCTTTGTGGGCATAAACTTAACATCATATATTGATAGCTCATGAAAATGAGCTTCATACTTAGAAACTAACATCGAGCCGTACTCCAGATGTCTAAACTCCCCTCTAAACCTATAACACTCAATTCGGGAGACAAGAATCTTTATGAACACCTCATAGAACTCACTTCAAGTTAGTTGAGGACATCTTGCTGGCCTACAAGTCATCAAAGTTCACTACCACTACTTTGTCTTAAAACATATCTGATAGGTGATGTAGGCAACCCCATGAGACTCTAAAACACTGATGTTCCTTAACCCTTCCTGACACTCAAATATAAAAACATGGGAACTCTCCCTTAGAACTCTTCTAAACCGCGGGGGATTCAATCTCAGAAGCCTCGTCAGGAGCTTCTAATCCAAATCTGACATTGCAGCCTGTGGGTCCACCACAGGAGAAATAATTAGGATAGGATGCAACTAAGAAGGGACTAAAGGAGTTGGATGAGGAATTGAAGCTTCTGGACGTACTCTCAAACTAGAAGCACCCAAAGCTACCCCCTAGACGGAGGTCTATGCCTCATCTATCAAAGGACCTCCAAATATGCTGAGTAACTGCTAGAGGATAGAACTAACATATGGAGAAGACTATGTAAATGGTACTAGAGATGGAATAGGTTCTACAAGAACTGATGGTCTCTCGAAAGTTTGATTTGAAAACATAACCCCATGGGTACCATTGTATGACCCATTGTTGCATCTCGAGCCGTTGGTTTGGAGGGCTCTCTGTCGTCTATTAGGGTAAAATGCATGTGTATAAAGACAATAAATGGGATTTCCAAGAAAAATTGTACGATGCACGCATGATGTAGGATCCAAAAAAGAGGTTCAAGTTCCTACATGCCATCATAGACTCCCGAAGATAGGTTACTGACGTCTCTACATCAATCCACAAGACTTTACTAGACATCTAATTTGTACACTGCCACTAATCGAACTCTAGGCTTTGATAGAAAGCTATCACAGCCTGATTTCTTAGAATATGGTGTCACCTACTAACCCGCTATTAAGGAAACCAACCTGTTATCCCAAGCCAAAGAAAAGGGCTACTACAGTAGAAGGGGTTCTGCAAAAATACCGTACAAGAAGAAAAAAGAAAGTAGATGAAGCAAAATAACATAGATAGAATCAATAAAAATCCCTTGGATCTTGCATTAGTGTATATAAAAAGCCACTCAAGTACATAGTACAAGTATAGTTAATAAATACAAAGTCGTTCTCTAAAAATGCAAAAGAGACAAAATACAAAGCTGACGAGACGCAGGTCAAAGATGGATTGTCCAAACCTTACCCCGTATCTCAAAAAGTAGTAGGGAGGAGGTATTAACAACTACCAACATCATGTGCTAGTACTCGAATCTTCACCAGGGGAACACAAGTGTAGTATAAGTACAAGTCGCTGAAGCAACGAGTACCCAGCAGGCTTCGAGGACCCACTAGGACACATAACATATATAAATGTAGTAAATAACAAGAATACTAGAAAGTAGGTCATAGAAACAAGTATAAAAACACAGGAAGCTAGCTATTCAGACAGAAGCAAGAAGTAGATAGAGAACCAATGCAGCTAGCTAAACCACATAGCAGGATCATAGGTAAGAATAAAAGGATGTACCCAGGATCCTTGAAGCAATACAAAAAGAATAATAGTAAGAACAAACAAGATAGATAGAAATAATATTTAAAGAAAAATTGGGTGGTGTACTGGTAACCTCAAGATACAGAGGACGGGAGGTGTAGCAAGTAAAAATATGCACAAGTAAGCCCACAAGGTATGGATAATTTGTAGGTAAATTCTATAGCTAGTTCCAACAATAAGAAAACATATAAAGAAAGTAAAACTCTACCAAGCCCCCATAAGAATGACAGAGTACATAAAAGTCAATCTCACCCATCCGTCATCTTTACTACTAGAGGGTACATATAGAAAACAAGCCCGGTAAAGTAAAAACAAACATAATAATGCTTGTTTCCTGTGTATGCTCCTACTACGGCACCAAAAGTACTAGTAGGTGGACCCATGGAAGGGTACCCCACGTGCCTCTACTCGACTACAAACCTCTCCTTTGGCATGTCAATCCCCAAAATAGCAAGGTCCATTGAGGTAGTCTAATAGTGTAAAAATGCTTAACACCATAGTATGCCTCACAAATTGATCTCATGGAGTCACATCTCGACATCCAATGCCTCATATAATAGCATCACCATACCATGAGCTCGACAATTCAATGCCTCTAGTTTCAATATCTAAGGGGAAGCAAGACCCCAACTAATATGTGAAGTAGCATGAAAATAGTTATACTCACAACCGAGCAAAGTTGGACTCAAGTGCCAACATAAGTATTAAGTGGTGTTACCCAATTCCAAGGTGTGAAACCTAGTATAAAACAAGTTAAAAAGGTAGTACCGGGTGCTCAGTATGAAGCCAAGTCTAAAAAAGTAGGAAAGCCAATTATGTTATCATTATTATCCAAAATTTCCATTTTATTTTGATTTATCCACTTCAGTCTTTATTATATGAAAATTGGCATCTAAGTCCAACAAGTGATAGAAAAAGGTGATAACATCCCTTAGCCCCAAATGCACTCTCAGAAGTTGAACCTCACAGCTCTCACACGGTATGAATGCATAGCATAGGCAATATATACAAATAACCTAGGCATGCACATGCTAATAAAGCTACATATAGAAGCACACGACAATAGCCCAAACTAGAGGTCTAAACCCAAAAGCCAACCAACGTATCAGCAGTCTATTACATCCAGAGTCAACCTACATTATTACGAGGTGAATGCTAGGTCAAAGACATCGCATTATATTGAGCACTAAGAAAAAAGAATGATATGAAGTAGAAATAACAAAATGGTCAGGGTCACAGTATCATCCTACAAATCCCTACCCATGAATGTTGTTTAGCATAATTATAAGATATGCCCAGAGTAAGCCCCACGAAGCCTTCCTATCGTCCGACGTTAAGTGCAAAGAACATCTTGACCTAAAGAAAATAACCTCTAATTGCCTTGAAACTGATGAAATAAGAATCCTCATGTAAATAAAATCCAACAATACTAATGATACTCAATTTTTGATTGGTCCAAAAATTGGGCCTAAAATGGGCCTGCGAGACCCACTAGACAAACCTGAAAACAAACTTTACCAAGGAGTTCCTAGCATCACTGGGAACTAGTGCTCGCATTAAGAGCAAGGGAAAAGCCTCAAAATTATTTGAGAAGAAGTGAAAAGAAATGTAAAAATTTTGCAATAAAGATTGTAGGATTTTGTACAGAAAGGAAGGCAGAAACTCAACCACAGAGTAGAACCACACTCCAAGCGCCAACTACAACCAACAACTAGCTGAAAATACAAGAGAATGGAAAAGCTTGATCAATGGAAAATAATGGTGAAACTCAGCATTTTCCAAGGAAATTCAAAGAGGGAAACTTACCAAAATGAAGAGAAAACCAAGAATACTGAGGGGATGGAGTTGTCTCAGCTTAATATGTGAAATAGGAATTTGATGTACAGAGAGTAGAGAGAGAGAAAATTAAGTTGAGAATTGCTGAAATAACAAGGAAATGAACATATATTGACCTGGATATAGTGCAACGCGATTGCGCTGGTGTGACGTGATCGCTGTAATAGAATGGATGGGGAATTAGTATTATCAGCACAGAAGGAGCATAGGTCGCTCATAAGATGGGGCAAGGGAAATAGCTCTATTGGCGCTGAAGGAGCGCAATCGTGTCAAAGACTACGGCTAGGAATTAGTACCGATGGCACTGCAGGAGCGTGATCATGCTAGTCTTGTGAATTATTATTTAGCGGTATCAGTGATGAGAACTCAATTGTGTTGAGTACTAGGTAGATGCACCAGTGGCAGCAGTGCATCAAAATCTCAGCCTACTTAAAGACTTTGGATAGGGTCTCCAGGCCCATACGGAACCCAACACATGCAAAAAAATATGCAAAAACACCAAAAATGACATTTTAAACTCAATCGTGTAGTTGTAATCTATGTTTGAGGTCATTTCAGAGAAATATTGAACAAATCAACACTTAGACCTAAGATTCATAAATTCTACCCAGCACCTCAAAATCACACTGGAATCCTCGGGAAGAGAACCAATAGTCTTCCTAGAAGAAAAGTTGGAAATATAGAGCTGATGGCGTAGTCATATTTTTTATCTGATGCTCCAATCACCGAATGTTGATCAAAGTTAAATATTTAGCTGTCGGCCATCTAAAAACTCACTAAATGGGATAAACTCACACTGAAAACACTTGGACTCGGACCAAGGTCTACCCAGACCAAAATCCATGTTCTGGTGCTAATGGAATTGTCATAATTTGATTCTAAGCTCTTTTTAAAGGAATGTTGACTATATTCAATGGGTACCTGAGTTCATCCTCCAAAATAGGCAAAGTGAGATAAATCTCAACTAAACTGCTAGGGAGCCAAACTACGGATCCCAGCATGCCGTGAATGAACTAGGTCATCTGCCAAAATTCTCTATAACATAAGATAGTACATAAAACACATAAATGAATGTAAGGGTCTTTATATTTACAAAGGTTTGTTAATGAGACATGAGTACTCTTGTATGGTCTTAGAGATGTTGATCAATTTGTACTTTATGTTTGATTGCATTCTTGGGATTGAAAATGTGATATTACTTGGTAATTTCGAGCTCTATGCTTTGACAAACTGATTTCTCATGTCATGAGGGTAGCTATGCCCATCGTAAGAGAACCACCTAATAAGCGCACAAGGAAAGAATAGCAAATTAAAAGTAAAAAAAAGACATAAAAGATGGATGGGATAAATAGAAGTCTAAATAAGTCAGTGAAACACCCCAAAACCTGATATCCAGTACAATGAGCCACTAAAAAAGAGTACGAAGTTTGAGTTAGTAAATACATAATCTATCTCAAAAAAAGCAATACAAAGAGATAAAAAAAGGAAAGGCAAAAGATAATCTCTAGACTCCAGGAGACATCATCAACCTTAATAGTATAATCATCTCCCAAACATAGAGGTCAACGTAGATCATTCGTGCTCAGCTCTCCACCAAAAGATGAAGAAGTGTAGTATGAGTACCAAAACAACACGTATCCAGTAGGCATCATAGGTCAACTGAGATCATGTAAGAAATGAAAGGTAGCACCGAGAAGATAACAAAGGCAATAAGTCACAGAAGTCAAAAAGCATAGGTATATACGGGTAATGCTAGCTACAAAAGATAGAAGAAACAAGGAACAAATAACAAGGCCAACTAATAACAGTCATAGAAAAAGCTAGAATATAGAGTGAAAGCATACCTGAGTCCTTACAATAGATAACCAAATAAGGAAAGTAAATAAGGGAGGTGTACTGATAATCTCAATAAAAGATAAGGAAAGAAGGCATAATCAAATGAAATCCCTCATATAGATAGTACCTACTAGGCAAGGACAAACCAAAGTAATTATCAAATGAAAGGAGACAGTGAAGAACAAGAGAAGTAATGGGTGAAGAAAGTACAATCAAGTAAAAAATTAACCCGCTGGAACCCCATCCTAACAAAAGGTACAAAAAAGTAAAGATCACCCGCTAACCTCCCATACGACCAGAAGGTACACCTAAGAAAAACAAGTTTGGAAAGTAACACAGACATGAATGCAATGGTACTGGTGTAAGTGAAATATAAATAAGTATTCTCCTTCTTAGTTACTTATAGGTCTAGAGATTGGATACCCATGGAAGGACTTCCCCATATACATAATATCATATACCCCTCCTTCGGTCATATGCATTCTAGTTCTGGGCGGTGGGTTCCATGGAGGGCCTTCCCGCATACTATCAGAATACTTAATTAAATGCAAATATGTACGCTCCTCCTCTAATACTCGTAGGTCTAGAGAGCGGATACCCATGGAAGGGCTTCCCCTTATACCTAATAATATGATGTATAACCCCCCTTAATTATATGAGTTTCGGGTGGCAGGGTCTGTAGAGGGCCTCCTCTCGTATTATCAAAATCTCATAACTGAATCTCATAGATCACGTATCACGGGTCTCAAAGAATATGCTTAAGAATTACAGAGTATAAAACCAGAAGAAAACTCAATTTCCATGCGTGAGCATCATTGGGACTAAAATTAGGTAATGTATAATAGTCACCATCCAACATCGATCCGAAGCTATAAGTAATATCAAAGTTGTGTACCCAATGCCACATTTAAGTCCTAGTCTAAAAGAATTTTAGAAAATAGAAGTACCGGCACCCAACTGACAATCGATACTTAGAACAGTTCAAGAAAACCATAAAACATTTGATTTTAGCAAAGATTTGGCTTATAAACAAATTTCATATCAGTATTAGCCAGTAATACTAAAATATCTGTGATCATATGTCATTATCAAAATCTCAAGTAATGTTATTCATCAATATCCAAAAACCAGTGCTAAATCAATATATAAAACGGTCTCTCAAGGCCATTCAAGGTTTCAAAATCAACAACACTGGGCTCCTAGCCATAAAAATCATAGAAATCCTTGCATAAGCTCTCAGCTTTATGATCATGGCATGCACAATCACAAAGAATGCATCATAGAAGGTCTTGCAAGCCTTGCATAAGATCAAAATCACTACAACAAGAATACCCATCCAAATCAATGTCTTTGACTCACGTACATTCACAATAATCCCACTATTTATGTTTTAGAGTTAATGCAGCTCGCTTAGGGTAATAGGGTAACTATAGTCACAAATGCAACACCAATATAAAATCAACAAGTGGAGTAAAGGAGCGGACATGTTCATGGGTACCAACAAAGATTCCCAACCTATGTATGCTAAATAGTATTGTGATTTCCCATATAATCCAAGTATAAGTTGATAATCCATAGCCTACCTGGACTTCGAAGTCAAACTCAAAAATACTAAGTAGACAAGGCCCACATTACTCCAAAAGTTCAAAAATGCGCAAATGAAATATCACGAAATTAAAAAAGTAATCTACACTTTATATAAGTCAAATGATACTTATAAAGAAATGAAATTTTTTGAGGTTAAAATATGATTCAAAACGGACCCACAGGCTTGTGTACCTAAACCACTAAACAAAGGGTATAAAAGTGTTCTCCACATTGTAGGGAACTCATACCTAAAAATTAGAGATAAGAAATACAAGAAATGAGCTAGACTCAAAGAAATAAAGTAAATAAAGTAAATAAAGAGTGGGAGAAAATTGGGAATTTATGGAACAATTATAAGGAAATTAGAGTGAAAACTTACAAATTACTAATGGAAAAGTGAATAGAAATTTTACTTAATGCTTCTCAAGCACAATGATGAAGTCCTATGAAATTATAAGATCAACAATGTGGTTTTGGAATGAAGAAGAAGGAGAAATATAAGCAAAAAGTCAAATTTGGGGAATTTATACTGCCAGGTGAACAATGCATGCATTGTGGCACTATTTATCGCTAACACAATTGGTAATGGGTGGAAGGAGCTGTGACAGCGTAAGGTGATTCGTGATCACAAAGTAGGAAAAGTCCCAGCATCATGATTGTAGAGTCCTCTCTACAATTGTAAATAATTAAAGGGAGGTCAATGATTGGTCAAAGCATGATGATCATGATGAACACATCATGTTCACGAAGGAAAGTTCCTAAAGACTCTATGCAATCGCGATGGAATGACTGCAATTGCCAATGTCAATACTTTCCCAGAGTCCTTGCAGCAGTACAACAACAATAATAATAAGGTAGGTATAAAAGGTAGCAAGAAAGAATACGTGGGTATGTGTGGTGTACTGGTAACCTCAATGACATAGATGGGAATGATACAATAAGCACAAATACACACAGATAAACCCACTAGGAAGGGATGATCAATAATAGCAACTTCAACTCTCTACTGCAACTCAAATTAACATCAAATATAGGTAAAAAAACCCTCAAAGAAACCATAAGAATGGAAGAGTACAAACAAGTTACGCTCACCCCTACGACATCCTATACTAATGGAGAGTTCATAAGGAAAACAAGTGCAGAAAAGTAACACACAAATGATGCTGCAATAGTTCCTTTAAACATTTTTCCTCTAAAAGTCATAGGCCCAATAGGAATGGCCCATGCTTCCCCCATATACCTTTACTCCATTATAGAACCCTCCTCCAATGTGTATGTCGCCAGATCGACAAAGTCTATGGAGGTGTACCAACTACGTACAAATATCTAGTGACACAGTAATCACATTTCTT
>JBDJHY010315409.1:0-19207 GCA_039654485.1 Withania somnifera | reverse complement strand
GTTCGTTTGACATTGACATCGGGTCTTGGGTTTGTTCTGTAACTTATTTTCTTGGCTATATCTCTTCCTATTCTTCTACTTTTACTGTAGTAGTCCCCCGCTTTGGCTATGGACTATGGGGTTTTGGTTCTGCTACTTGGGTATAGTAAGTGCCATCATGACTTGAGAAATCGGGTCGTGACAAGTTGATAGGTGTATGGGCATGGGAGAGTAGTGGGGATGCAAACAGTATATGGGATAAGACTGCAAGTTGCATTAAGGACACAACAAAAGAGGTGTGAGGTCTCTTAAGAAGCCATTCGGGTAGATGTCTAGGGGACTGGTGGTGGAATGAAGAAGTTCAAGTGAAGGTAGAGGCGAACAAGGGAGCCTACTCAAAGTTGATAGAGAGTAAAACCGAGAAGGAGGAGCAGCAGAATAGGGAGGAGTATAGAAAGGCGAGAAAGGAGGAAAAGTTAGCGGTTATCGCAGCTAAGACAATAGATTTTAAGAGACTTTATGCAGATTTAGAGGACACGGGTGGGGAAAAGAGATTATATAGGCTATCCTGCATAAGGGAGTAGTAGACATGTGACCTTGACCAAGGGAGAGCATGGTAAAGTTTTGGTAGAGGATCTCTACATTAAGAAGAAATGGCAGTAATACTTCCATATGCTTTTGAGCGATGCAGGAGACACAAATATTTTTCTAGGTGATTTGAAGCACTCAGAGAGATGTAGTGATTATGGTTATTGTAGGTGTATTCGGTTTGAGTAGGTTAAGAGAGTTATTTGTAGGATGAATATGGGTAGAGCGACTGGGCCAGACCAATGAATTTTTAAAGAGCTTTAGAGGGGCAGGTATCTCATGGCTAACGAAGTTGTTTGAACTTTATTTTCAGGATGACGAAGATGCCGGAAGCATCGAGATAGAGTACGATGATCCTATTATACAAGAACAAGGGTGACATCCAAAATTACAACAACTATAGGGGTATCAAGTTTCTAAGTCACATGATGAAGGTGTAGAAAAAGGTAGTGGAGTTGAGGATGGGGAAGACAGTGACTATTATCGATAATTAGTTCGGATTCATGTTGATGCTAGACTACATAGGATATCCATCTTTTTAGGGGATTGGTGGAGAAGTATAGAAAAAAAGGAGTTACACATGGTACTCATCAGTCTAAAAAAGACTTATGATAAAGTCCACAAAAAGGTCCTTTGGAGGTTCTTAGAGGCTAGAGGTTTTTTTGTGGCATATATTAGGGCGATTAAGGATATTTATGGTGGATCCAAGACTCGTGTAATAAGTATAGGAGGAGACTCATATTATTTTATGGCTCTCATGGGGTTGCATCAAGGATAGACCCTTAGCCCATTTTTCTTTGCATTGGTGATGGATGCTCTAATATGGGAAATTCAAGGCGAAGTACCTTGGTGTATAGTGTTAAGGAATGACATCGTGTTGATTGACGAAACTCGAAGAGGATTTAATGCTACATTGGAGGTTTAAGAGAAACTCTTTAGTCTAATGGGTTTAAATTGAGAAGTTACAAGATGGAGTATTTAAAGTGCATGTTCAGTGAGGTGGAGTAGGAGGAGGATATGATAGTGAAGTTGGATACTCGGGCTATCTATAAGAAAGATAGTATAAAGTATTTTGGGTCTATGATCCGGGGTAATAGGGAGATTGATGAGGATGTTTCCCACCATATTGGTGTGGTATGGATGAAATTTAGGCTCGTATCTAAAGTCTTGTGCAATAAAAAGGTAACCCTTGAAATAAAAGGTAAGTTTTACAGAGTGGGACAAGCTATGTTGTATGGGGTAGAGTGCTTGACAGTTAAAAACTATCACATTTAAAGGTTAAAGGTTATAAGATGAGGATATTGCTCTAGATGTGTGGGTTTACTAGGTACGATAGAATCTGGAATGAGATTATTAGAGGCATGGTAATATGCGGGAGGAGAGAATGAAATGGTTCGTACATTTTCTTAGGAAGGATACTAATGCCCCTACATGGAGGTATGATATATTGGTAAGTGATGGGTTCAAGAGAGGAAGACGTAGTCCAAAACAAATACTAGAGAGAGATGATATTACAAGACTTGAATAAGTTATATCTTACCGAGGACATGTTCCTAGTTAGTAAAATATGGAGGAAGAGTATTAGGACAGAAGGTTAGTAGTTTAGGGTTAGTTTTTGTTGGTTTGTAGGTTTTCTTTGTCTTGGCGCTCATTGAAAGGAAATGCCTTTTATTGATACATAAGTTATTAGTATTTGTTCTATTATACAACAAAGATAAGAATGCTTGCTGGTAGGCTTGCATACCGAAACAACTGACTTAGTAAAAAACAAGGTTTAGAAAATAACCAAGGTTAAGGTAAGAAAAAGAGAGAGCTACTAGACACTATTAGCCAAATCTACTATTGTAGGAAAGAAGATATTCATAATGTGAAATGAAGTCACTCTGGAGGCATGATTATATGATTAAATGATCAAGCCTGGGTGATTAGGTGTGAATTTATTAATAAGGGAAAGAGAAAACGTCCCTCAAAGCCCCATTAATTCAAAACAAGTCAATTCCTATATTTTTCAGAGTCTGACTTCAATCATTATCTCCCGTCGCTTAGGAGTCATAGTACCTTAGGTGTAGAGTCTAGCTCCCAGAGTTTTAGGTAGGTTTGTTGCTTCATGTAGTGCGAGTGTACTACTATTTGTTGATAGCCTTTCAATTATTTTTATCTTTTCTCGTTGCTGGTCATATGTATAGAACCAATTTCGAGATTGTGCACTTTATTATTTTTTCTTCCTATTATGCCTTCTTAGTATATTATGTGTCTTTCTATTACAATATCTTGAGTCGATACCTGACTTTAGGTAGCAGTATGGACTGCATATATTCTGTCCTCCCCAGACCTCACAGTGTGTGGTAATATACTAGGTATGTTGTTTTGCATTCTTGATACCAGGTTCTGGGGGCTAGCTCTCGGTGTTTGTACTACTGTTCTATTTTATTTTTTATTCTACCACATCTTCTCTTCTTCTCTTTTTCTTTTCTTTTATTGATGTTGGATACTGGCCCATCTCTAACAGTGTCGGGCTAGTGTTTAGTCTTTTTTATATATGGGATATAAATGTCATCAAAACTCGATTTTTGGGTCGTGACATGCTCACATACTCAGTATATTTCATGTGCTGACCCTATACTTTCTATATTACTATAACCCTTCTTGCAAATCCTTATAGCCTTGCAGACACCTGTGGTTGATTGGATTTTCACTCGTAGAGATTAGAAGATTACTGAGTCCTTATTTTTTCGAGTCCAAGTTGATAGAGTTCTTTTATTATTTTATTTTGGGTAATCTAGACTAATGAAAATGTTCTTTATTTATTGTTTTGAGGCTATATAGGGATATTATCCTAGAAGTCAAATGTCTAGTGTATAGTGGCTTTCAGACAGATGTTGAGTTACAATTAAATATTGAGTTTTCATTTATTGATTTACTTATCTATTGACTAATCTGAGGTCCCTCTTTTTAATCTGTTATTGCTAAGCCAAGTAATGTGAGTAGAGCTTTGCATGGTTCTTACAAAGAGAAGCAAGAAAGGTCCTATCGTAGTCTCACCTAGAAAGTTAGATTTGAGACTAGGGTGTGGAACCAGAAGGTTGAGAGAGCCTTCTCCAAGTGTTTCGTCCGAGGCTTCTAGGGCAACTTAGTGGCTAAGGATGTCAGTTACGCCTAATGGGTGACTCCGGGTGCGACAAGAGCGATCTTGATAACAAATATAATTGTATGTATTAATCTTTTTCCTTGTAAATATAAAATTATCTATACATCAACATCTTCGTCCAAGGACTCTTTTATCATCTCCGAAAGGAGAGGAGCAGTTGTTGACACTCAATTTTGGTCTGATATATTATAAAATAAAACAATATTTTTAAACTTCAAATTTATTAAATTGTACAAAATATAATTTTTACATATTTTCTCTAGTTTAACACAAGTTATTAATAAATTATTCTCATTTAAAAAATATTAGATTTTTTATTAATTTATATTCCCTTTAGTTAATTTTGATTCTGTTACCGTTATTTTGCATAAAAGCAAATGGTTTTTTAAATTTTAGTTAATTTTTGGTTCAAGTCACATTTTTACATGGCTTTAAATATATTTATTATGTTTGCTTATAGTTTTATTTTTAGAACATTCTGTTAAAATATAAAGTCAGAGTAGATATATTAGTAAAAGATAAATTAAATAGCCAATGATTTTACGCACATGGTTTTACGTAGCCTATGGTTTTGAGACATCCTATGAATGATTTAAGGTTTTACTTGACCTATATAACTATTACATTATAATTACATTAGGGTTTGGTGTAAAACATATCCTATGCCAAGATTTCAGACAAAAAGGAAATAAGATCAAAGATTTCAGACAAAAAGAAATAAAATTTTGATCTGAATCCCATTTCTCCATCAATTTTTTTGGAAATTCAAAGTTGGACAAGAAAAAGAAGAATTCCCAAGAATTTCCAACTTCTCTCTTGCGGTTGTCTTCTCCAACAAGACTGTTGGGGGATTTCATCCGAAAAACCAGTAAAACATCTCGTCCACTGGAAAAACACACCCAACAATCCCGTTATCCATCCAACTTTTTTGTTGACATCAACAACACTGTTCCACCACCACCAAGCACCAACTCCTTCAACCTCCAAACTCCACTATGACAAACCACGAATCCATTTCCTACATAATCAATAAAGCAGCCCTTAAACTCTACCAGTTTCCCCCAAACCACCCTATTATCCAAACACCCAAAATCACGTCGAAGAAACCAAACAAATCTCTATACCGATAAACCCACAACCCTTAGATATCGGCAACCTCATTAAAAACACCAAATAAACCTATTTCACATCCACAAGACCCATCTAAAAACATCAAATAAATTTGTTTCACAACCACAAGACCCAAAACCCACCTGAAAACCAACTATGGCGAGACCTTTAAATTTACCACCATACTCCACCTCCACATTGGAAGAACCAACCAATAACACCTACCACAACCAAAAAATTATGTTGTCACCTTATCCTCCATCATCGATGATAACCCTAAAATCTTGACCAACCATCGAAAACCAGCAATTCCAACCAAATCACTGGGAAGTCATCTTCTCCGACCAAAAAAACCTCCACTCCGTCGAGCCAGATCCAAATCCACCATATCAAATATCCATCCTCACTGCTGACACCATTGACCCATCTTCACTCTGTCACCTCGCATCCCAGACTAAGATCATATTCAACTGTGTCGGCCTTTCTCATCTTTACGATGAGCCCGTTGTTGAGGCTTGTGTTGATTCTGGGTGCAATTACTTAAATATCTATAGAGTGTCTGATCTTATAAAGAGGATGGAGGTGAAGTAACATGATAAGTCTATAAAGAATGAGTTGTTATTTGTCCAAATTTGGTTGGAAAACATCTTCATGTGGTAACCAGTTTAGCCGTTATAATCTAGTCTTCAAGATTACTATTTTTCTTTCATTTTTGAATAACTATTTCTTGATTTATTTCTTTCACTTATTTTTGCATTAATTTTTTATTGTTACATGTATATCCTTTTGATTGTCACCGGATCTAGATTTATTTTGCACTATATTTTATCAATGTTGGTGCTCATATTTTGTTAATGCTCCTTCAATCATTTAATGTTTCCTATTTATAGTTTTGTTTCATATGTTGTTTCTCAATATTGATTATAAGGTTGCTTTTGATTTGTTGAAATTAATTTCATACATTTTTTACCAATTTTTTAGTGAGCTATGTTATTGTAACTGTTTTGATATTTCTTGTTATTTACCACTGTTACATTAATTTTGTTGATATCATACATATTATTTGGAATTTAAAAAATTGTACGAATATTTAATCAATGATAAAATATCTAGATTGAATTTTCAAGGTCTCTCCATATTAAAAGACAAATTTTATTTTAAATTTTAACTATTTTATATATCCAATGTTTGTTACTATGTTCGCTAAGGAAAAACTCTTTCCATATATATGTATGTGTGTGAAATGGATTTTATTTTATTAATTTTAGTGATAGTTATTTTCTATAAATATTTTATCAAGTGTTTTTATATTCGAATTAAAATTTGAAGATTCTTTTTGAACTTAAATTTATACATGGGTCAAATTAAAACAATCATAAACCCTAATATATAAGTCGTTATATGAACTGTAACCTATCTGTGGAACGTTGTATGAGTCTAATTTCCAAAGAAACAAATCGCGTATTATTCTAAGGTCGAAGTAAGAAGTTACGAGTGTTTTACTAAACCATCCTAGCTCAGTACCAGGGCGATACAGTCCTATAGTACCCCATTCCAAGGCATGATGCAGCCTTATAGTGCCCCTTTCAGGGGTGATATAAATCCCTATAGCACCCCAGTTCGTGCTACAAACCCCCTCTATATTTTTGGATGAAAATTGTTATTCTTTAGCCTAAGGGGTGTTCTAATAACTTTCAATTCATTAAACATCAATACTATGTTGTTTTACACTCTACTACAAGTCTAAAATAGTTAAATAATCCTGAATTTCAATTCTATCTCAAGACCCCAATACCTAACTAAATTCAGAACATAAAACAAGAACAAAACATAAAGAACGAATTAAGCACAAAAGTTTTTTCTAAAAGTTCTCTTAGACAAGAGTTTCTTCAAGGATATTAAACCAACAGTTGCCACCTAGTTCTTGCTTGGGAATTCCTTCAAGTTATTTGTAAGTGGGTATTCAATGAGAATTCCTTTCATTCTCATGCCCAAAATCCTCAGAGTTTTGATGAACTATGATCTCTTTAATATAGGGTTTATACCCAAAGTTCATGAAACTGATTAATATTGTTTCCATGAGTTAATTTTGCAAGTTTTAAATGTTTTATGATTATTCACATGATTTCTACCATGATTCATATGAATTATATTAAATCAACATTGTTAATTTTTCCACTAGTATTATGACTTTATTTCAATGAAATTCAAGAGTAGATGTTAAATTATTCATAAGATGATTTATCCATAATTTATGATCATAATAAACTAAGAAAACAAGTTTTATGATAAACCAAACAAGAATTAAGGAGCTCCATGTCATTTTTGATTTAAATTACGGGCATCTAGATAAGTCCCTTTTAAGATACTTTATGAATATGAGCACACATTGTTTAGGAGGATTATGTAGCACCGATAGGATTAATTAAGCCTATTAATAAGGTGAAGTTAGTCCGAAATTAGGTTTCCCGCTCAAGTTCATTATGATTACACTAGTTAAGGATCCTCAGCTTAGAATTACAAGTTAGTCCTAGTCGTGGCAAGTTAGGGAGATGTTTTTCCAATATGGGTTAAAAGACACTAGACCTTTTATGGTGTAGATTGATGACACTAGACTTTACATAACTCATAGTGTAGTTTCTATCAGTAAAAAAAACTCCCAACTTCATGACTAAGATTTTTTTAGACTGAACTAAATGCATTGACCTAAACTGACATGCTTTATACATATGATTTAGAACATGAAACAACCCTTGTATTTTAATCTTACTAACAGCTTGCGTCATTGCATCGATTTTTCCTCCACCTTTATGATATTTTATCATATTTTATGCATATACTCTCATACCAGTATATTTGATGTACTGACCAATTTTGGTTATATATTCTTATGTAGATAAAGGTTTTACGGTCTATCCTCGTGATTAGTAGAGCTTATATTCAAGATAGCTTGGTGAGTCCTCATAGGCGAGGGATTAGAGCTGGTCCTCGCTTTCTTTATGCCCTTTTATTTTATTATGTTGATAGTTGATTAGGGGATTTCCCCAATAGTATGCCCTAGTCTTAGTAGAGATTTTCGAACATAGAGAGTCAGTATTATTAGTTCTTATATCTTTCCCATTTTGAGTCTTACTCATTGTGTTATCTAGACTTAACCATCTTTATGATAGTTTTAGTAGTTTCTTTGCTTATTTTGAAATGCTTCTACTATATGTTATGTGTATGAACAAGCGAAGGTATTAAGGGATTTCTTGGGTCTCACTTGTGAGTCCTTAGCATCGTGTGGTATCCAGGAGTTGCCTTGGGTCATTAAAATTTGGTATCAAATCCCATAGTTTATGTTTTCTAGGTTATTTCCAGAAACTTTATTTAATGAATCTCTTTTATAGGTGTGTTGTGTGCCACACTTATAATGGAGACGCTATAGGATGTTTTAGAAATAGTCCCAGTTTTTATGTCTTCTCTTGTGCTGTGGAGTTTAACTCTAAGAAATCTTTTCTGACCCATGTATTACGTGTTTCGAATCATGTCAACCAACAGATCACCAGTTCCTAAAGCAGCCAGTTCAACTGTTCAAAATCCAGGATCCAGGTCAGGCTTCTTAGTCTTTAGTTTTTCTTATTAATTCAGCCCCAATCCTTAGTCTTGTTTGGTGGTCAGTTTTGTTAGTTTAAAGGAAAACTACTAGTAGAGAAGGCTAGTTTTGTGGTAGATCCCAAAGCTTTAATTGGAAAAGAATACTATGGTAGAAGGATCCTAAAGCTAGAATTGTAAAGTCAGAAGTATAGAATGTCAGAGTGGGGTGTAGCTGCTAATTAAGGTCTAAATAGGATGCAAGGTGATTATTAGAAAATAATGGGATGGTATGTTCTTATGTGTTTATTAAGGAGAAGATTTAGTATAGTAAGGCTGATAGTTAGTAAGACTTAGATTTTATAGTGGTTGAATATGGTAAGGTTGTGCATTGTTAGAGTGGGTGGTTGAGATTTTATTAAATTATTAGTGATTTTCACATGGTTGGTGTTACCTAGGATGTGATTTAGTAGTTTTTAGTCGAAGAAGGGCTCAAAAGTTGTATGTTATATGTTGTTAGTATTAAATGATAGGCATGAACTCTAAAGGCATATTCTAGTGTGAATGTTGTAGTATAAGGGTGGAATAAGGAATTGAATGTGTGACTTTAATACGTTTGAGAGGGTGTTGAATTTTCAATGTTATCCTTTAAGGCCAAGAAGTCATTAAGAAGTGATTTCAAAGGGAGTCTTCGAAGGAATCTAGTTGTGAATGTTTGTACTCTATAAAGAGGGAGTTAAAATTTATATCTATAGTAGGTGTATAGCCTTGTAGAGTGGTTAGTTGTAGCCTAGAATATAGAAGGAGTCCCTAGACTTAGAAATTTTAGCTTTTTTCCTAAGGGGGGAAGGTAAGATGAAGAACCAGTCAAGTCTTGTAACCTATTCCTACTTCAGCACAATACCTATACTCCAGTCAACAATGATGCCTTGTTCTTATATTGATGTCACGCCCCAAATCTGTTCTATTGTTCATTCCCCTCATGTAGATCCATATCCATGTTTTGTCCTTAGACTTAAAATACAATCATTCCTGACAACGATCCCAATCCTACTCATCACTCAAGTATTCAACTAACTCATAAAATTAATTATAAAGTTTTCAGCATAATCCATATATTCATCTTACAGTATACCTTAGTTGTACAGTCTGACTCATAACACGGAGATCTATCTAGCTTATGTGGTCAGATGTAAGAGTTTTAAATATGATTTGGAAATCCAACTATTATTATATCTCAACTTCATAACCTGTTTCGTTAGTTTAATTTTCTAACCCTTCATGCATTAATATTCAGTTATGTGATACTCGTATTCATGTCTCTCAGTATGTTTAAGTATTATGGACTTACACCTTGTGATAGCCTAAGGTAACTAATGTCTCCATGCCATGACATGTATAAGCTTATATAAAATAATTCTCTTAAATGGTTTTTTCTTATGATCCTATCTGCTATAAACCCTAAATATATCTTTCTATGGTTCTAAAGGACAATTAAGTCATGATTATACTCAAGACATCCCTGCTTATAATGTAGAAACCCAGTCGGCTTATGATATCGTTGTATAGCTTCCAGTATGATTCCTAAATCCTATTTATATCATACTCCATCTATTCAGTCTATTTCATGACGTCAGATTCCAGATCCCATCTTATGTGTCAAGAGTGCAATAGTGATGTATCCCTTCCCAGTAGTGATGTGATGTTTAGTTTAGATTCCATGTACTAGTTCTAGAGTTAGGCCTTGGTCTATAACTTCTATAAGTTGTAATATGATCATGTCTTATTTGATTTTAGTGACCCATTATGAGGTACTAGATGATAGTGAAAGAAGTTGAGTAGAATCTAAGATGGAAGACAATGGATGCTTAGTTAGTAGTAGTTCTAGTATGGTTATGTCACTTAGGTTATTGAGTTTTAGTTGAAGTAAGGGGTAAGTTCCAGTTATATGTAATGAGTAGCTGAGGTTAGTAATTTCAATGGCTTAAGAGGATTATTTAGCACCAATAGGATTAACTATGCCCTTTAGTGAGGTGAAGTTAGTTAAACTGGTTTGCCCCCTCAGGTTCAATATGATTACTCTGGTTAAGGATCCTTTTCCTGGAATTACAAGTTTAGTACTAACCATGGCAGGTTAGGAGACTCTTTTCTAATGTGGGTTTTTAAGACATTAGACCTTTTTTTGGTGTGGGTTTATAACACCATATTCTACGTAGCTCATAGTGTAGTTTCGGTCGGTTAGAAGAAATTCCGAACTTCATGACTAAGATTTCTTTAGACTAAACTAAATGCATTGAAATAAGATGACATGATTTACACTTATGATTTTGGACATGAAACAAGCCTTGTATTTTTAGCTTACTAACAAGTTTGGGTCATTTCATTGATTTACCCTCCAACTTTATGAAATTTTATCATGCTATATACATACACTCCTATACCAATATATTCAATGTACTGACCCATTTTGGTTGCATGTTACTATTATGAAAATACATGTTTTCTAGTCCATCCTCAGGATTAGTAGAGCTTACATTCGAGACAGCTTGGTAAGCCCTTATAGGCTAGGGACTGGAGCTCCTCCTCACTTACTTTATGCCTTTTTTTTAATTATGCTAAGAGTTGATTGGGGGATTGTCCCAATATTTCTCCCTAGTCTCGGTAGAGGTTTTCGTACATAGAGCTAGTGTTAGGAGTTCTTATGTCTTTCCAATTTCGAGGCTTACTCGTTATGTTATCTAAACTTAACCATTTTTATGATACCTTTAGTAGTTTCTTTGCTTATTTTATAATTCTTCCACCATATGTCAAGTGCATGAATAAGTGAATGTACCAAGGTCTTTCTTGGTGATTACTTGTGGGTCCTTAGTGCTATGTGGTAGCCATGGGGTAGGCTGGGGGTGTTACACGAACCCTTACCTAGACTTTGAGTTTATAATTTAAATTTTTTCTTCTTAAAAATTTCCTTTAAAAGGTTTCATGATTTTCCTAAAATTGGGTGGCAACTTTCTAATTCTTAATTTTCTAATCAATTTTAATTTTTTAATTTTTGAGTTTCGAAGTTGCTCCCTATCATGAAAAATAAGATATCAACATAGAGTTGGCTTATCTCTATCAGCTGCGGATTTGTCTACTTGTGATCCGGAGGCAGATGTTATGTATATTTGTATTTTGTTGTACGCGTGTTGTACTTTGTACTTGTAATAACTTCCTACACTACTATTACTAGGTTCTGGGGTTCGGATTATATCTTGTTATCTTTTGTATATTTCCTCTTTCTTTTTATTCCTATTATTTCCTTTGCTTATACTCTATGTGTCTCATTGCTTATTGCTCTCGGCTCGGGATTGGCATATATACTAAAAAGTGATAATATGTGCCATCTTGACCCGAATTTTGGATTATAACAAAAACGTACCTCCCATCAAATAAATAAACTCTAGTTTTAAAAGACTAGAGGTGTGAACTAGGACATCACCTCAATAAAAAAATGGGACAACGTCTTTTGGCCCCAATTCATAGATTATTTTCGTTCGAAACTTTTAGGAACTCTATAAATGCATCCCTTAGCATTTATAGTGAAGAATACATGCCTAAAACATCATAGGTATGAGGAAAAACACCAATTATTAGATTTGTATTTTTTTTCTTATGTAACTATTGAAATCCTTGTTATTCGTGAAATTATTTTCATATAATCAATTCATGACTGTCTAAACTCATAGTATCTAGGATTGTGATATGTAGAAGTTTGATTTACCTTTTTTTCCTCGCCTTTTTTTTTCTTTTCTATCCTTGGTCTGTAAATTGAACTAGGAATAAAGAACTTATGTCCATAATAAGAAAAAATATATCTTCGTTGTAAATCTTGGAGGAAAAGGTGAACAAGTCACAAACATGAATAGGATATGAAGCCCTAGCCTTACTTAATTGATAAAAATGATAAATTATATGCACTTAACTATTAACAGACCACCATAGGAATATAGGCATTAGGAATAGTCGATGTCATGACCTAAAACTTAGTCGTGATGGCACCTATCTTCCCACCATCATAGGTCATCCAAGACTAACGACGAGTGGATATCTACGTAATAAATGCATAAGTAAACAATAACAATACAAAACAATAGGACTTAAGATGAAACATCATTAAACATACCCTAAATCAGGTTTCCACTGTACACAACCTCTATTTAAAGTTTATACAAGTATCAGTCTTGCAAAGTTTTAAAAAGTAAAGACATTGTAAAGTAAGATAAAAAGATATTCGACAACTACTGGTGGGTTGATAGCTACCTCTAGATATCTTGAATATTTGTGTACAGTATGAAGAAAAGAAGGAATAAAGATGACTTTGGCACATTACTTGCAAACAAATTGCATAAAAGCAAGGGTGAGTACATGAAAAATGGTGCTTAGAAGCATCCTCGGTTGGTCCTAATATTAAGAGACGACGAAAACTCCTAACATCCAACCAACCCCCATAACTAGAACCTACACACAATTTATATCAATAGCCCAACCAACTTTACAAGTATAAAATATATCGAACCCATAAAAGTAGAATATAATTACAATTACACAACACAAGCAATGATCTCAAATCATAGCAACCAGTATCAACTCAAACAAAAAATTGACTATAGTATTAAGTCATTACTAAACACCGGATAATCTCAAGTCATTACCAATTAATATTTTTTCAAAGAATCAATCGAAGAAAAATCAAATCAAGTCAAATATCAAAATAAATGTAATGAAAAATATAGATAGTGGTGATGTATGTCTGTCCTATTTGTGCACACCTGCTACCGATATCCATCATAGTCAGGACCCATGGACTCTCGCAAGTCTTAGGCATCATATTGTCTTGGTACCTGATCCATAATAAAATTTGCCGATGAGACACTTTGATCCGTAATAATGTATAATATTATATTGTGTCGATAAGACACTCTGATTCAAATATAGAGATCATAATATCATACGGGTATGGTACCCAGTCAAAAAAAAAATAACAATATGCATAAGTTACCATAGAATCATCTCAATTCAGAAAACAACAAAGCATATAATAACTTGTATCAAATTAGCCCCCACCGCGCATCACTATACAACTCATATCGATCTAACAAACCATTATAAGGCCATCACAATATAATTAAACCCAATACAATAAATCAACCTCAAAACATTATCACGGGGTAGTAGTTAATAATAATCAAGCATCAATCGGGAAATATTTACTAAATCTCAAATATTGCCGAGTAAATATCTCAACTATCACGACAATAGTCTATTTTCAACCAATTAAGAACCATCGAAGCATTTCAAACTCAACTGAAGAGGTAAGCCACTTACTCAAATTATCAAGTACGTTTTCCAACCCACAGGGGCATCTTAATATACCCATCACTCCCAATTACAAGTAATTCGTTGATTAATCACTAACACTTTATAAAAAGACCAAGGAACCTCAACTTTCCTAAGAAACAAAAAACAAAGATCATTCATGAGCTTTTACTTTTACAATTCCTCCGAATGCGCACAGTTTAGTCACAAATACAATACACACAAGAAAATATACAAGCAATACCCGTATTTCAATATTTCATCTTTATTCAAAATTTTACCCTAGGCTCCCAAAGTAAAAATTAGAATTATATTGAGAGAATGGGTTACCCATCACTTAAGGAATCTACATAATAAGTTTAAGAAAAATCTAATCCAATTTGTAATCCAAAATCTCCATATTTTTTATTTTTTGATTTACTGGTTGAACCACCAATTTTAGCTTAAAAACTTCTATTTTTTAATTAAAAATCATGATAAAAGTGATGGAATTTGATGAAAAATGGTTGAGAAACATATCCCAATTGAAATCCTCAAATTCATCTCTTAAACTTTGCTAAATTAGGGTATAAAATTGACAATGTACATGAAAAGAGTGAACAGTGCAAGAAAATTCTGTCTTAAAACATTCCCTTTCTTTGGGTTCGTAAATACCCCACCGAGATCGTTGTCAAACTAGCCTAGTCCCTCTACGATTGCAGACCGACCAATTACTCATCGCAATATAGCCACAAGGTCACGAACTTAATGACTAAGAAAATTAAATCAACACATCACAGAGGAAGGCCCGCAAACGAGGTGACGAAATTCCCCAAGCTCCACTATCGCAACGCAACATCGAAATCACAGAGGTATAATGATAATAGTACTAATGAAAATATAAACAATAAATCACTAAGTATCAAATGGTTTTGAATGGAAGCTCGAGACTTTTAAAGAATTCTGTGCAAACAAACTATATATGCAACCTACTAAATTCGACAGTCCTGACTCAATAGTTTCATCAAAACACAAACCCAAGGTATCCTTGACCTAATATCTGTTAAGGGCCTATTTTTAACTAAATTTTACCAAAAAGGACAAAACACACGTGGGATCCCTGAAAAATAAACAAAAGCCTCATTCTAGACCAAAGACTACTTCCCAAATCCAACAGAATCATTAGATTTTGATTTCGAGCAATCTAACCTCAAATATTGACTTAATTAACCATTTTTCTTAAATTTCCAAATTATCGTGTCAAGCCACCCAAAATCACAACTAAAGGATTAAAATGAAGGTCCTCCTAGACCAAAATTCATATTTCAAAGTTGATAGAACTGACAAGTTTCATATCCGAGGATCTGAACTCCAAATGTTGACTAAATCAGTATTTCCCACTTAAGGTAAAACTAAGTATTCTCTAAGGCTTGACCAATATTTGTTTCTATTCTCGAACCAACAATGAAACCAAACTTAGTTTGACATATTGCTACTACGAGAAAGGGAAAATGGTAAGAAATACATTAAAAATGAAAAACTAACCTTGAGGCTCATTACATCATCCACCACCAAAAACCATGTTCATATTCAAACATAAGAAAGAAAAGTACCAAATGAGTAAAAACTGAGTGGTACCGGCTACACATATCAGAATCGATCTCACACGTAGCCTCCTCGACCGGTCGGTGCCTTCTATGCACCTTCACTGAAGGTATCTATTTTGTCCTTAGCTTTTGAACTACCTCTCCGAAATGACAACGGATCCTCCTTAAATGAAAATATGGGTAGAAGCTCACCATACCTCACTGGATCACATGCGACTCATTTTCCATATACTTTCAAAGCATAGAAATATGAAAGATTTGATGATCCACCGACAAACTAAGTGGCAAGGCTAACTTGTAAGCCACTCTCCCTTCTGCTCCAGAATATCAAAAGGAATGAAGAATATAGGATGAAGATTCCCTTTATTTCTAAATCACATAAAACCCTTCATGGGTATACCTTCAACCACACTCAATCACCCTTCATGAACTCCAAATCTCAAACTCTTGTATAACCATAACTCTTCTGCTTACTCTGAGCCATTAGCAGTCTAGCTTGAATCAATATAACTTTATCCATCGAATCTCGCAGCAAGTCTATGCCCCACGATCTATCCTGAAAGTCTCAAACAACCCAATACGAGGCCTATACCTCCTACCATACAATACCCCAATAGGAACCATCCGGATACTCAAATAATAACTACTATTATAAGTAAACTCTCCAAGCGGTCAGAATCGGTCCCAACAACCACTAAATCAATAACACATGCCCGCAACATACCCTCAAACATGTAAATATTGTGATTGGCTTGACCTTCAATTTGGGGATGAAACGTTGTGCTTATATCTAGCTGAGTTCCTAGCTCATGTTGCATATTATTCCAAAAGTGCAAAGTGAACTGAGTACCTCAATAAGATACGACGGATACCTGGACCCCATGAAATTGAACAATTTAACTAATATAAATCTGAGATGACTCCAAAGCACTATTCTTCACCTTAACCAAAATAAAATGAGCGGACTTGGTTAGTCGATTTATAGTCACCCAAAAAAAGTCAAAACTACCCAAAGTTCTAGGAAACCTAACAATGAAATCAATGGATATGTACTCTAATTTCCACTCAAGAATGGACATCCTCTAAGATATACCTCTGGCCTCTGTACTCAAACTTTGCCTACTGACAGTTCAAGCACCTAGCAATAAAATACACAATGTCTTTTTTCATGCCTCACCACCAGTTATGCTAACTCAAATCATGATACATCTTTGCTACCCCTGGATTGATGGAATACCTAAACCTATATGCCTCCTCCAAGATCAACCTAACCAAGAACTAGACTAAGGGACACAAACATTCCTTAATCCTCAAAACATACTCAGAATCCAACACTACTGAGTTGGACTTGCCCTCCAACACTTTATCATAAATAGACCTCATACTTTCATTATCATACTGGGTCTCACAAATCTTCTCCATCATAAAAAATAGGGCCTCCAAACAAGCAAGAACCCTACCATCCTCAAAATTTAAAACTAAAAAAATTGTTGTCTAGACTATGAAAGTCTCTAGCCAAGGGTCACTCCTCAACCTGAATAGAAGACAAACTACCCATACTTGAAGAATTTATACTAAGGGCATTCTCCACCGTATTGTCCTTGCCCAAATGATATAAGATGGTCATGTCATAGACCCTTAGAAACTCTAAAAAAAATGTTTCCTCAAATTAAGATCCTTCTGGCTAATTGTACTGAAGACCTCATAAATATAATGCCTCCAAAAATTCAACACAAAAACCTCTGCTTCCAACTCTAAATTATGAGTAGGTTAGTTTATCTCATTTGTATTCACTTTCCTAGAAGCATAGGAGACAACCTTCCAATTCTATATCAACATTTTACTCTAACAAACTCTAGAAGAATCACAATACATAGTGAAGCCTCACCCTCCATGAGAAAATTAAAAATAAGGGCAGAAGTCAATAAAGTTCTAAGCTCTTGAAAACTCTCCTCACACTCATCTGACTGCTGAAAATTCACATTTTTTTGAGTCAATCGAGTCAACGAAATTTCAATCGAAGAGAAACCTACATAAACCTTCTATAGTACCTGGCTAAATCCACAAAGCTACGAATCTAAGTTGGTAATGTATGCCTTACCTACTCTTGCATAGCTGCAATCTTTGGCTAGATCGACCATAATACCATCATTGGACAAGTCATCTCCCAAGAATTCCATATAACTCAACAAAAACTCACACTTCAAAACTTAGCATACAGCTCTTCATTATGAAAACTCTGACGAACAACCCTTAAATATAAAACATGATCTTCCTTAGTCTTGGAATACACCAAGATATCATTAATGAAAACAATAATGAAGGAATCAATATACAAACAAAACACACCGTTCATCAACTCCATGAACGTAGCTGGGGCATTAGTAATCCCAAAAGACATCACCAACAAATAATAGTAATGATATCTAGTCTGAGTTTCTATCATAGGAATATCCAAGGGCCTAACCCTTAATTGGTGGTATCCAAAACCTCAAATAAATGTTAGAAAAGATCGCGACACCCTGAATCTAGTCAAACAAGTCATCAATATGTGGCAATGGGTATTTATTCTTTATAATCATCTTATTCAATTGCCGATAGTCGATACACATATGCATGGAACCATCCTTGTTCTTCACAAACAAGACAGGTTCACCCCAAGGTGACATACTAGGATGAATAAAACCATTATTCTGCAGGTCCTGCAACTGATCTTTCAGCTTTTTCAACTCAGTGGGAGACTGCAATAAGGAGGAATAAAAAAGGGCTTAGTGTCCGCTCCAAATCAATGCCAAAATCAATATTTCTATCAGGAAGAACACCAAAAGGTAAGTAAAAAATACACCAAAAATATCCCTAACAACCAAAACAGAACCTAAGGAAGGCGAATCAACTGTAGTATCCCATATAAAATCCAAATAAGATAAATACCCCTTCTCAAACAACCTCTGAGCCTGAAGGAAAGATATGAACCTTTGAGGATACGACCAAGTCGTACCCTTCTACTCTAAACTCAGGAAACTAGGCATACACAAAGTAACAATCTTATCATAACAGTCCAACAAAGCATAAAAAAGGGAGAGCAATCCTATGCCTAGAATAACAACAATTCAACCATATCTAGTAAAATTAAGTCTAACCATGTCTTATCCCTTGATAAAATAATAATATAAGATCATCACACCATATCAACTACTAAGGAATCACCTATGAGAGTAGACACACAAAGTTGTATAGACAAAGCATCAAAAAACAAATCAAAACCTACAGTAAAATATGTCGACAAATAAGAATAAGTAGATCCTGGATCAAATAATGCATATGTAGATCAATAGAGAATCAAGACGATACTTATGATCATTGCATAGAATTAATCTTCCTAGGGCCTCCCTATAAAAGCATAACACATTGTGCACCCACCTCTGGGCTAAACTATATAAAAAAAAAACCTCTACTAATCTGATGCTTTTCCCACTGGGTTATGCACCTCTACCCACCTATACACCCTACCCCCAACGAGGATAGGTTCCCTAATTGGAACATAAGAAGCTAGCAGTGCCTCCCTCGATACACGATAGAGATATTACCTCTTAAGAACACTAAATCACCATAAATTTAACAAGATCTAGGAACTAAAAACTGCTACGATGAACTCTGAGAACTCGAGTGGCCAACCCAGGAAAAAAACCTCTAGTACCAAAATAAACCCTATTTTGAGCTGAATGAACTCTAGACAATATGGCTACTATCAACAATTTGTAAAGCTTCCTAAAATGTATTGCGATCATATAAATGGCTACATCGATGAAATGAACTTTTTCCTCTAGATAGCACCCAAAAATAACCTAGATGGATGGGGCTTCTTTCC
>JBDJHY010315303.1:0-19208 GCA_039654485.1 Withania somnifera | reverse complement strand
AAAAAATTGAATGCACAAGATAAAACACCAATGGAAAGGCTAACATATATAAAATATATATTAAGATAAATTAATGAAAGCTGGATGTAGTCAAAGTGATATCTTTTGTGGAGATTTACCTATTTTAATATATAAGAGGTTGGGTGTGTAACCTATGGGAATAATGATCACCCCAAAGGAAGGTCTATATTTAAAAGAATTACATGTGTACATTATGGTAACGAATGTACAATAATTATTTAGTTTTATGTGTGAATACATAAATCGGCCCAACATTTAACTTTCGACATATTCTTTTATTATCTGTGTTAGATTGTTGCATCAAGATATCATGTACATGTTAATATTTTGTCCAAAAATAAAATGTTAATGAAGTGCTAGTATCTTCAGACAGTGTCTACATTTAATTCAATTTATTTCTTTATTTCAATTTAGGGTATTTATATGTTAAGTATATTATTATTGTATTTTTGACTTGAAAGTTAATATATATATATATATATATATATGAATGAATGAACGAATAAGGTGAAGTTTGATGCTTCTCAAGTCACCACCCTTGGGTAGATGTATTTTATTTGAACTATAAATAGTTGTTTATGTGTAACTATTTGAACATAGAAAAGGAAGGTTAATCTTTTATAGGATTTCATATATATTATGGTCATAAACACATGATAATCATGAGGTTTTACGTGAGAATAATAAATTGACCCATAGGAAAATGTACTAATCAACGTGTTCATTTTTATTAATGTTTGTGTGGCAACCCAATTTCTTAGGTGATGAGGGAACCTATAATGCACTGTAGGAAAACTACCCAACAAGTACTTAAAGGTAGAAATAATAAATAACAGCAGAAGATAAACATGAATATACAGAGATAAAGAGGTAAGCAGAAGAATAAATACAGTAAACAATCCCTAAAACTTGGTATCAAGTACATAGAACATATAAAACACGAATACAACTCAGAATACAAAGTGTATATTTTGTCTCAAGTACAAATGACATGTACTATAGAAAATGAAAAATAAAATAGATCTTGACCCTAGGAGCCATCCTATACCTATGATATGGTCAATCAGCATGAACCAGGGTATTAACGATGCTTATTCGTACTCGAATCTGCACAAAAAAGATGTGGAAGTGTAGTATGAGTACCAAAAATGTGGCAATTGGATAACCAATACGCATCATTAGTCGACTGGGCCCATATAAGAAATAAAAGCATTAAGTAGGCAAATAATAAAGAAAGGCCGTAGAAGTCAAACAGAATCGAGAAAACAAAAAGAAACTAGCTAAAACAATATCCAAATAAATAACCCTAGAAGTTATGTAACGCTATCAAATATTCAGGCAACAAAGGAAAGAACGTACCTGAATCCATGATCAACAAACAAGAATAAAAATATATAACAGATATGGTGGTATACCAGTAACCTAATAAAAGGAACAGAAATGAAGGGATGACTTCAAAAAAGTCATGAAATAACAACAAGTATGAAGATAGCCAAAAGAGAAAAGTCACCAGTTAAACCTAATCAGGTACAATAAAATAAGTAAATTAAAATCCCAACAAGTGCCCATATACTTAAAGGAAGCAATTAAGTGAATGCAAACCCTCCAGCCTCTCATTAAGTCTGAGAGTACAACCAACAAACAACACTCAACGAAAGACTATGTAAAAATATTATGATTTGATGCTCGAGAAAGTATGTACATTGTTCCTTCAGTACCCGTAAGTCCAGCAGTCAGGACCCATGGGAGGCCTTAAACCCCTTCACTCCCATATATACCCCTCCTAGCCTAAACCGTGGAGTCTATCATGGCATACTATATCAAGAACTCATAACTGTAATACGAACCCGGACATTAGGGCCTATCTAAAATATTAATCTGATAATGAATGTCCGGCCTTCACGACTCTAAATTAGTGTAAACTCCATATCATTGTTCGACCTACACCGAGTCTAAAATTCATATAAATTTCAATGCGTCCAGCCTTCATTGAGACTAGTAGTATCTCAAATAGTGGTTATATGCACACTGATCCTTTTATCATCTAAAACTGGTAGAAATCATTATTTTATCCTTAGTCTCATAACATTTAAAAGGGGCCCGGACGACCATGTAAGGTTTCAAAATCAGTGTTGTTAATATTTTATCGATCAAATAGTAGAAACAAATGCATAAAACTAGTTTTCATGAGATGTGGTGCACAACTGCTGATAATATATCACAATAAGTCCTGTAATCCTTGCACATGCTTGGTCACTACAACAATCATAAATAGTCAAAATGTCTGGGACTTATGGAAATTTCTCAATAATTCCATCATCTATGCTCCAGAGTCAACAAAGACCACACTGGATCACAGGGTAATCTATAATCGCAATGCAAAACAAAGCTTTAGCCAAGGAACAACTAAAGAAGTTGGCAGGGTCAGAGGTTCTAAACCTCAAAACCCACTTATTACTACTATTATTTTAAATATAAACCCAATACCATATCATTAAGCCATATCCTACCTGGAGTCTGAAGCTTAAGCTTGAAAATACCAAGAAAGTAGCTCGAACAACACCAACATCTCCAAAAATACGTTGATGATCACAAAAATCACAAAATAATTATCTACGCGCTAATTGGAGTCATATGATACCCATGAAGTTATAATTTTAGTCAGGGTAAAAATCCGTGTCAAAATGGGTCTAGCGGCCCGCTATTTTGAAACTCCAAACAAAAGGTATGGAAATGTTCCCCACATCATAAGGAACTCATACCCAAAATTTGAGTTAAGACAAGAAAGAATCAAGATAATAACCTAACTAAAGTGAAAAAATACCTTAGTAAAATGGGAATATTTGGATGAAATTTGAAAAAATTAAAGTGAAATTTACCAATAATAAAACAAAATTTTAAGAAATATGTTCCTCAACTATACCCAAGGTTGCATGCGAAACCCCAAGGTTTAACTATGGAGGAATTTTAGTTTTGAGGTGAAAAGATGATGATAATTTGAAGAAAGTTTGTGTTTCCAGGTTTATATTTGTCAGTCACAGTACACATCATGATCACATCCATGAAGGTCCCATATACAAAATAATCCTTCAGGATCACATTAACCAGGTCCGTGATGGCGAAGAATAGAGGAAGACAACATCATGGTCGCTTGCTGCAACTCATGATTGTGAAGAGTAATAGTGCTAAAGTTCACGAACATGTGCAGGATCTACACGATCGCTTATAACATTCTTGGGTGGCACCAGACTGTGCACTATATGAAAAACCAAATAAGAAAAATTTATGACTCAATGGACACAAACTAAATTGATACCTACATGAAAATGACATTCCCAACTCAATGATGCATATGCAATTTTGATCCAAGATAATTTCAACAAAATATTCACTAAAGTCAACCCACAGCCTAAAATTTTATGATTCCAACCAAGTAGTCAAAATGAAGTCGGCTATCCCGGGACCTAAATAAATAGATCACCTAATCAAAACTCAACATTCCAAAGTTTTTTCCGCAATCATATTTTAAATCCAAGGATTCGATCTTCAGAAGCTGATCAGAGTTAAGCCTTTGAACTCCAAAAGGAATAAAAACACACAAAACTAGATAAAGAAAACCCAAAGACTTCAAGCACTAACCAAGAGTCCTTATAGATAAAAATCCACATTTCGGAGCTAATGGAACTTTTAGAATTTGAGTCCAAGTTTAGTTTAAAATAATTTTACTGAAGTAACCGAATTCAAAAGTTAAGGCTCTAAAACAGTAAATAGACATAACAAAAATGAACAACCTAGAAACCAAACAACCAGCCCTAATAAGTCATAAATGCCTTAGGACCCCTAAAAGAAAGCTCTAAGATGAAAAAAATGCAAAATTGTGAAAATGACTTTAAGGGGCATTACAATATCCACTACTAAAAAGAATTTCATCTCAGAAAGTTTGAAAAATGGAGTACTAGTGTCACAAACAACTACTAATACTAAGTGTTCATCTTACTCTCGATCTCCCAAGTAACCTCATCCACTGGATGATCCCTCCATTGAACTTTATCCATCAAAATATCCCTGGACCTAAATTTTTTCACCTCTCAAGAAAAAATAAGCTTTGTCTCCTCAACTATAGTTAAACCCTTATCTACCTAATTGAATCATATCGAAACATATGTGGCTCATCTAGAATGTATCGTCTCAACATAATACATAAAAAATTGAATGCACAATATAAAACACCAATGGAAAGGCTAACATATATAAAACATTACCAATAGGATAGAAGATCTAGAAAAGGGCCTATATACCTACGGATAAGAGTTCCCCTCTTTCTCAACCTCATCACCCCTTGCATAGGAGTCACCTGCAAGAATACTTGGTCATGATCACTTAAATCTGAAGCATAATCTCGATGGTCAAAATAATTTTTTTCCTACTCTGGGTTGCTCGAAGTCTATCTTGAATAAAACAACTCTACCTAATGTATCCCAAAGAAAGTCAATACCCTAAAGCATAAACTTAAACACATCAAATAAACAAAATGGTGATTGACACCATCTACCATACAAATCCTCAATGGGTGAAATCTGGACGCTCAAGTGGTAGTTGTTATAAGAGAACTCCAAAAAATCAAAGTACTAATCCTATGGACCACAAAACTCAAGAACATATGCTCGTAAAAAGTCCTCCAGGACCTAAATATACCTCTCGGACTGACCCTCTAGGTGAGGGTGAAAAGAAGTGTTCATGTGAACCTCGGTACCCACACCTAGCAAAATAGCTCTCCAAAACTTAGGGTAAATTAAGTACCATGATATAAAATGATGGAAACTAGAATACCATGCAACTGAACCACCTACTCAAGGTAAATATGGTAAACTTCTTTGCATTGTAAGAAGTATGAATCAGAATAAAAGGTGTAGACTTAGTCAACCTATCAACAATCACTGAAATAAATGTCATGACTATGAAGTAACCCTGAGATGGAGTCCATAATAATATATTCCCACTTATACTCGGGAATGGGAAGCCACTAAATCAATCAATTGAGTCTCTGTTGCACAAACTTAACTTACTGACAGTTCAAGCTTTGAGATACAAATGCTACAATGTTGCTCTTCATAATACTCCACCAGTAACGCTATCTCAAGTCTCTATTAATCTTTGGTGCACCAAAATGTATAGAATATCAGGAACAATGGGCCTTACGATGGATCAACATAATCATATCTCCAATTCGAGCAACATAATACAACTATGATATCTTAAAATTCCTTTATAATCCAAATAAAATTCTGTGGAGCTTACCCCTAACAAAACAATTATGAACATCAACTAGGTCATGATCCTCAAATTGGTGCTATTAAATCTGATCAAACAAGGTACGTACCTCAACACTTGCAAGAATATAGTTGGAATATGTTAGACCAAATTAGACAAAAAGGTTTGCTAAAGACTGAATATCCAAGGCTAACTTCCTCTTTAAAATTGATAATACATTCAAACTACCCATGCTCAATGACTTCAAACTCAAAGCATTGACTACCATATTTTCCTTGTCTAGATGATACAAAATAGAAATGTCATAGTCCTTTAGCAACTCAATCTATCTATGTTGGTGAGCATTTAGCTCCCTCGAACTCATAATGTACTGAAGACTACAGTGATCTGTCAAGATCTCAAAATATAATCAATATAGATAATGTTACCAAATCTTGAATGTATAAACTACCACTGCCAACTCTAAGTCATGAGTAGGGTATTTACGCTCATGAGGATTCAATTGCCTCAAATCACAAGCAATCACTCGAAACTGCTACATCAATATAAAAATCAAGACAATACCAAAAACATAACAATATATCAAGAAACTCTAACCCTCTATCGATAATTTCAAAACTAGAGCAGATGTTAAAATGCTCTTAAGCCTCTAAAAATAAGACTCACACTTATCAAATCATTGGAAAGTAACCTTCTCTCTAATCAATATAGTAAATAGTGTTGTAATGAAAGTGAAATCCTGAACGAAACAACAGTAATATTCATCTAGCCCAAATAAACTATGGATTTTAGTGGGAATAGTCAGTCTAGGACAACCACGAAATACTATAATCTTTATCCGATCTACCATAATACTATTATTAGACACAACAATTACAAAGAGTAAAGCGTACCCAAATCAAAGCTTACACTTTGAGAAGTTGGCATAAAGTTGATGATCACTCATTCTGAAGCACAATCCTCAAATCCCTCTCATGCTTCTCTCTAGTTAGAAAATAAACTAGGATTTCATCAATGAACACATTCATGAAGTAGTCTAGATAAGGCTTGAACACTCGATTCATCATATCAATGAAAGTTTCAAGGGAATTTGTCAATCCAAAAGACATCACTAAGAACTCATAGTGTCGATAACGTGTCCTAAAAGTTGTCTTAGGGATTTCCTCTTCCCTAATACCTAACTGATGATAACGAAACCTCAAATCAATCTCAGAAAATATAACCAAACCTTAAAGATGATCAGATAAGTCATCAGTCCTCTACATGGGATACTTATTATTTACTCTGACCCCATTTATCTTCCTATAGTCAATACATATATGTATGAACCATCTTAAAATCCAGTAACATCCTACGATGAAACACTGGGTCTGATGAATCCTTTATCAAACAAGTCATGAAGCTGTGTCTTAGCTTTCTCAGCTCTACAACTGTCATACAATAAGTAGCAATCGAAATGTGCATAGTTCCCAACTCTAAATCAACACCAAACAAATATTTTGCTCATGTGGTAGGATAGGGAAGCGGGTTAGAAATATATCAATAAAATCTCTAACCACAATAACTAACTTAGGATATGAAGTATAGACACTCATATCTCTAACATAAGAATTATAAGTTAAAAAAACCATAAGAAACTAATCGACTAGCCTGAAGGCAAGAAATGATCCCCTACGCTGTGTGACTAACCAAACCTGGCACATGATTGAGGATACATTGGCCACAACTAAGCTAACAATCTTGGAATAATAATCCATGACTGCTCAGTGAGTGGATAATCACTCCAGACCCAGTACAATATCGAAATCAATAATATCCGAGAAGATCAAACTAGCATAAGTATCATAATCCCCAATATTCACAAGATCTCAAAAGATAATCCACTACTACAAAATCACCAACTGTGGTAGAAATAGATAATGGTATTGGTAACAGCTCAGTATCCACAAGAAAACACGGAGCATAATATGATGACACATAAAAACATGTAGATCCTGGATCAAATAAAGCCAAAGAGAGTTGATACATATAGAAATATTACCTAGCACAACTACATAAGATTCCTCTACCTCTAACCTAGTATAAAAATAATAATGACCCCCACTATGGCCACCCTCACAACTTTCGTCCCTAACCCACTAAGGAGCACTTCTAGTTAGAGTACCACTACCTCTTCCTTGGGGTGGCGCTACCCTAATAGGATGCTTTAGAGTAGGAGTTAGGGAAACTAAAAGTAGGGTGATTGTATAAATGGTACAACACTAGAGGAAATATCTAAAAAAGTGGCCTATAACTCCACTCATAACATGTCCCCAATGGTCATCCCTTTCTGGAAGAACTAGATGAACTAGTATATCCACCACGTCCTGAATACCTAAAGTAGTACCCCTTGAAGAATATTCACATGACAGGACCTGAAACCTAACATTCTGCAAACCACTAAAAAAAGCCTAAAGTTAATTATGAATGGCACGATTGTACTATCCCTGATGTTGATGATGTGATGTCCCTCTACTTCAAGAACCTGAACCCCTGCCTCCAAATTAAGATCTACTAAACCTTTCCTGATGAATGTCCTTCTCTTATCAATACCTCCAATCTCATGGACAAGATCCTCTATAGTGTGAGTGTTCTTTAATACATCCTGAAAGGATGTACCTATATAGAAAAAATGTTGATAGTATGACAAATCTGAGAATACAAACCCCATAAAAAATAATGGATCCTCTCCTACTCGGTGAAATTAGACTGGCCCCACACTCAGATAACCTATGGAACTGGGCCTTGTACTCTGTTACTGACATAGATCCCTGCTGAAGTCTGATAAACTCCTTCCTCCTCTTATATTGATCCGAACTTGGAGATGTATCTACCAAAAAAGCAACATGAATAGAAATTCAAGTAATAGGAAGAGGATCAACTGATTTAGTAATAATAAAAGATCTCCACCACTATTTGAGTAGGCCACCTCCTTATATCTATCTATAAAGTCATTAGTATCCCTATAAGAGTGCCCGTGAATAGAGGAGGGTCTAATTTCAAACTTCCCAAGGCCTTCTAATCTATGTCATACATAGGCAGAAGAGAAGGCACAGGAGGCACATAAAAAAGAACCAGTAACACTGGTGAAGGAGTAGTATAGGCATGCACTAGAGGCATATAAATAAATAAGTTGTCTTAGTCAGTGACACACCTAACTCAAGATCACCCAGGGTTGTCCCCTGAGTAGATATCTAGGCCCTATATATCGACTTCCTACTACTTATACCCAAAAGATAAAGAAAAACACCTCGAACTTATAGAGTAAGAATCGAAACTGGAGATGACATTGGTGAAAACACATCCACTCTCTGAACCTCTAGTGGTTGCTAAATTGATACAGGATCAGTCTCATGAGATGGATCTCTAGCTAAAAAAGGTAACTATCTTAGGTGTCATATCTTGGGCATATCCTCGACCTCGGACTTGATTCTGATCTTGACCCAGTACGAATTATCAGCCAACTAGGCCTATATAAGAAATAAAAAGTTGTAAGTAGGAATTCTCTAGCTAAAATGATATTGAAATAAATAACCTTAGAAGCTAGCTAACAAGTATCGGAGATTAAATAAACAAAGGGAATAACACACTTGAATCCATCCTCAGCTAACAATAGATAAATAAGGATAACAGATATGGCGGTATACCGGCAACTTCAAACAAAAGGAATAAAAATAAGAGATAACTCTAAATAAGTCTTTAAATAATATCAGCTATGAAGAGATCCCATAGAGTAAAGTCACCAATTAACCATAACTGGATACAATAACATAAATAAAGTAAAAATCCCAACAAGATCCCATATACCTGAAGGATACAATTAAGTGAATGCAAACACTCCAGCCACCCATAGAACTAGGGATTACAACTAGAAAATAACACTTAAGGATAGAATATGAAAAATGATATGATATGATGTTATTAACAATATGTATAATATTTCTTCTATACCATTAGGTCAAAACGACAATATCTATGGAAGGACTTCACCCCTATACCTCCATTCCCCCGTATACCCCTTCATTGGTTACATACTAGCCAAAATCAGCAAGGTCAATGGATGTCGTGTCTGGATACTATACCAATCACTCACAGTTGTAATCGAAGCATAAGGCCTATCTCAAATACCAATATCAAAATGAAATCTCAACCTTCATTGGGTCTAAATCAGTGTAAACTCGATATCATTACTCGACCTTCACTAAGTCTAAAGTCAGTATAAATCTCAATGTCTAGAGCCTACCTTCACCAAGTCTAGTAGTATTTCAAAATAATAGTTATCTCTTTATTAGTTCTTTTTTCATAAAAAGATTGTATAAGTGATTATGTTATAATCAATTTAATCTCATAATAATAAAAATGGGCCCACACAGCTATGCAAGGTTTCAAAACTTATGATATTGGGTTCTTGGAAAATAAAAGTTAAGAAAGCAATGTATAAAAATAGTCAACAAAGACCATACCAGTAAAAGTGTAATCTATAATCTTAATGCAATACCAAAGCTAAAGCCAAGAAACAGACTAAAGAAGAGGATTGGGTTAGGGGTTCCGAACCCAAAAACCTAACACAAGGATAGCTAACTACTACTATCATTTAAAATATAAACTCATTCTCAGGTCGGTAAACCATAGACTACCTGGCATCCAAAGCATAAACTTGCAAATACCAGAAAAATAGTTCAAACGTCTCTAAAAATGCTCCAATCACAAAATTTAAAAATTAATAATCTACACGTTAAAAGGAGTCAAATGATACCCATGAAGCTAAAATATTAGCTGAGATCAAAATTCGAATAAAAAGGAGTCTACTAACCCAAAATCCCAATCAAGAGGTATCAAAACATTCCCGACACTATAAAGAACTCATATAAAAATTTTGAGTTAAGGAAAGCAAGGAGCGAGTTAGAATCAATGAATTAGAGTGAAGAAATAACTTCATAATATGTGAGAATTTTTGGATAAAATTTGATTAAATTAAAGAGAAAAATTACTAATAATCGATGAAAATTGAAGAAATATATTTCATAATTTTACCCAAGTTTGAATGCAAAACCCCAAGTTTTAACAATGAAGGATTCTAAATATAGACTTGAAAAAATGATAAAAATTAAAAGAAAATTCGGGTTTCCAGGTTTATATATTGTAAGTCACAGTACAAATCGTGATCGTATCCATATGGATCACGATCACAATATGATAGAAAATAATCCTTCGCAATATCATTTTCAAGGTCCATGATCGCAAAGAAAGGAGGAAGAAAACATTGTGATCGTGTGTTAGGGACTCACGAACGTGAAGAGTTACAATGTTGAAGGTCGCGATCACGTAAAGATCTACGCAATCACGTACAACATTCTTGTGTTGCACAAAAACTATGCACCTAGTGAAACACCAGCTAAGAAATTTGATGAATAGAGTGCTCTAAATGTGTTTAGAAGCTGATAACCACAAACCAAATATGCTACCTGCATGAAAAAGACATTCTACACTCAACGACACAGAATTGTTTTTACAAAATATATACTAAAGTTAACCTTCCTCCTAAATTTTTATAATTATGAATGAATACTTTAAATGATCCCTGCTAGTATGAGACCCAAAAAATAGCTCATCTCTCTCTTTAACTCGATATTTCAAAGTTGATGGTGTAGTCAAATTTTCAGTATAAGGCTTTGCTCATCAAAATTTATTTAGAGGTAAACATTTGAACCAAAAGGCATTAAAACATACAAAACCAGATAAAATCAATATCAAGGCTTTTGGAAACTAACCAAGAGTCTATATGGACTAAAATCTATGTTTTGGAGCTAAGAAAACTATCATAATTCAATTCTGTATTTTTTCATAGAATATTGACTAAAGTCAACGATTTCAACAATTAATGCTCTAAAATGGAGAAACGAACTTAACAACCAAACGAACGATACGAGAACCAAACCACAAGTCTCGATAAGTCATAAATGCCCTAGGGATACTACAAAAAATCTCTAAGATGCAAAAAATTTACAAAAGCATAAAAATGACGTAAGGGTCATTACAATATGATTACTACGCCAAGATATCACTTACAAATAATTATTTTATCAAAAATAAACTATTAATGAAGTGTCTAGTATCTTGATATAGGGGTGCCTTTATTCAAATTTATTTTTGTTATGATATAAATATTAATTAAGCTTATTCTGTGTTTTGTTCTTGTCTAGTTTAGTTAATCCTATAAGAATTACTGTCAACATCAATTCTTTTCTTATTTTAAATGACACTGACATCATATCATGGCAAGAGAACCTTAACTTGGTTTTTGGAGTCTTTGATCTCAATCTTGCGTCCAAGTTTAATTCTTTAAAACCTCTTACTAATAAGAGTACCTCTGATAAAAAGTGGAAGATAGAAAAGTAAGAGAGATCAAATCACATGTGTATGATGATCATGAAGAATATCATTCTAAAAATACTCAAGAGCATTATATCTTAAAAGATTAGAACAATTAAGAAATTCATGACCAAAATCAGAAAGAAATTTGTTAAGAATGAAAAGGTAATTATTAATACATTCTTAACAAATAAGATTTCAATGAGGTACAGAAAAATAAAGAAATTGATCTTACAATAATATAAAAATCCTTAGAGATGATAATTTAGCTTTATAATGGCATAAGAGATTAGATATATCTTCAAAAGGAGAACTAAGAGACTTGTACCCTATGATATTCTCTAGCTATTCCTTTAACTTTTTCAAATTTTAATATTTGAAAATAAGTAAAGAAAAATAAATAAATAAGGATATTTAGAGCCAACAGGAATTATACATCTTAGAACTTATAAGTACGAAAATTTAAGGATCGTTCCTCATGGTCTATTGGAATGATCAACATATTTCGTAAAAGTTCTTACACGACTTCTCGATATATGACTATACTTAAATACCGTAATATATTTATATTTTTTTACAAAGTTTATACTTTATTAGATACGCCGAAAGCGACTCTAGTTGCATACTATCTCTCTCAAAGAGAAATAAGTTCCAATGAAATCCATTCATCATTTCAAAAAAATTCTACTAAACTAAAATAAAAACTACCTATTTATACTAAGGGGAAAAAGGGAAATGCTATCTATTACAAAAATACCCTTAATAATTAAGTATCTTTTTTGGCATCTCCAATTAGCCTTCAAGTGTAATCCCTTTTTATTTATTCCTTCATCAACTTTTAGTGGAGTCTCAAATTTCCACTTGAGAATATTCTTGAGTTTCACATATTCTCTCTAAGCATCTTTTAAGCCTTCCATGTTGTGATTTGGAAACAAGTTCTCACCCTCCTTATTCCGACTATATTTGATAACTTGTAATTAAGCTTGACCCCTATCATCCTCCCCTTCTTGAAAAGGATTTGTCCTCAAATGCAAACCTTGCAAAATCAAAGGGGGAACAAAGACGAACCTCCTCATTACATGAGGGTTAGCATTAGAAAAAATAAACCCATCACTTTGCAAATGCTACACACTTTTAATATATAACCAAGTATCAATTATAAGCACAAAGGGTATGTACCTCATGAAACAAGTATTTAGTTACCAAAAGAACCATCAGGAGAAAAACCGGGGCCAAATAGATGTAGGCAATATGGAATTAAATCAAATAAACATATTTTTCCCTTTTTTTTACTACCATCTATTTATAATATATCCTTGTGGGATTTAGTGTTATCACATGCAAATAGATAGTATAAAAAGGTGTTTTATAAAAAAAACTTTATCCTCAACGTCTCCAAATGTATGACAACTATCCACTCCAATAGTGTCACACAAGTCATCAAGAAGAGGGTTACACAAAGAGGAAGACACAAATAAATAACAAACACCTTTTCCTCCCTCAACAAGTTCCTTTCCCCTAGGTGTACTTCCATCTTCATAAAAGAGGTTTCCAACTTTGGAAGGAACATCTTCACACAATAGTGGGTTATTATAAATAATATATCCCTTAAGAGTAACACTATCATCAAAGCTCACACCACCAGGCATTTCATTAGGAGCGTTTTCAACCAATTTAAATAAGATATTATACTTAAAGAGAGACTGATTAATCAAGGAGAGAGATTTTACATATGAAATTTCACTCTCAAAAAGATCAATATTATTGTTTCACACATTTTTGGACACATAATCTCTATGAGTAAAACAAACAATAGGATCCTCAACAAAATATATGCTAAAAGAGTGCCTCCTACTTAAATGATCAACTTTATTAATAACATCACTAAGTTGAGGCTCATTAATCACATTACGCCCATACTCAATTAGTGGACAACAATCAACTTATGTTGATTAATACAAGTATCACATGATAATGTACTATCATTTGGAGTAGGTGTATCAACACTAGATGGACTTGGAGTGACAAGAATCAACTCGATCACTAATAGAATCAACTAGTGTAACGATGTTTTCCAATTTTACATCATCATCCAAAGGATAAAATATCATTAAGATCATGTAAAGATAAGCTACTCCTCACACTTCATTCATTGGAGAATGTTGACGTTTTAAGCAAAGATATTTTACCTTGAAGCCTCACTAGAATAATCTTCTTCACCTTGAGTTGAGGTCTCCACTTTCATATATTCTTGTTCAAACCATTTCTTGGTCGTGGAGAGTAACTTGTCTATGAATTCTTTTAGTGTAGGCTTCCGGGAGAGAACATGCATTTCTTTATTTTCCATGCTTGTACCTACAAAAGAATCATGATGAAGATAAGAATAAGAAAAAAGTTTAAATTAGGTTTTGTCAACCCTCTCACTTTGCTACACACAACCTCTTCTTTTTCCTCTCTTGAGTTTCCACTTTTCACTCCCTTACTCCTCTCAATATTTTATCTCTCATAGTTCATTTTGGGAGTGGGGAAGATTGGTTTTTACCATTTACCCACATTTATTTGGAGAGCTTTTATTTTGGGACCAACATTATAGGGATTTTACCACCCTTCCTGCACATAGTTGAATCTCATAAGCTCTTTCAATTCTTTCCATATCGAAATAGGTGTGCAACAAAATATTCTTCCATGACTCTTTTCCTACGCCCACCAAATTTATGCATCCCTTGTAAGACATCCAATAGCATAGGTTGAATTATTTTCCCTGGGTGTCCCATGGGTTTGGAAAGCCAATTCATATTGCCATTCCCATTTAATATAAGCTTTGCGATCCTTCTTTCCTTCAAAGATGGGGAAAATAGATCCGTTGTGGTTAAGACTAAAAGAATGACTCCCATACTAACATTAGTTACCATATCTTTACATTGGTTCATTTGGATGATAAATGTAGTAAGTAGTGCTCCTTGACATTGGATATGTATACCCGTTTCTACCTATTAAATGACTTTGACTTGAACCAATACAACCAAACGCAGCCGTTAGAGTTGGGTTACCTTCATTGTTGAAATTGGAAGTGTAAGACTTGTTAAATTCTCCATAGTCATCATAGGAACCTACACAAGACTCCTCATATTGTCCGTAATCACAATAAGAAAAGCATACAAAGAAACAGTACTCTATAAAAACACAGACTCAAATAATTAGTATTCAAAGTACAAATAAACACTTCAATGATTACTAATTATAGAATCAAAGAAAGAAAATTAAGAAGTTCTGGGAATAAATGAAAAATTAACAAAATAAATTATTTTTTCGTTTTGATAGGTGGATGGCTCATTTTAGGGTGGGTTGCTCATCCAAATAAAATGGGGTTGAGACGTCCTTATAAAAGTAAACTATCTAGGTTGGATAGATTGGGGGCTTGAGGTAGGACGACTCTTCCAAAGGGGGATGGCTCGTCCAAGGCTTCTTGGATTAGGTCGTCCTTAAAGGACCTTGCTGCTTTAATTTTGTGGAGTGTGTGTTTTAGGTTAGAACTTGACGAATGAATCATCCAAGAAAATATCAAATCCAGAATGTTTTCTTCTAGGATGAAGGTCTTTACAGCTCATCCGAGTTCAGACAGCTCGTCCACTATGTTGTCCATAGCTAGAAAACCTCCAATTTTTCTTGGTTGAAATTTGTGGATTTTTGTTGACTTCTTTGAGACTTACACCCTTAGTATAAACCCTTTATGCAAGAATTAATACTTTTTCACTAATTTGAAACAAGGGTTTTGGATCAAGTGTCCTTTTTCTTTACAAGACAAACCCAAAGAAAAACTTTTGAATTTAAAATTTCTAGCACCCCTCAAATAAAATCCGAATCACGTCAAATTTTAACCACAAGTTTCTTTCAAGATGTAGAACAAATACCAGTATAAATTATATCCAATGTGAGATACCAAATCTTACCACCTTAAAACTTTGAAGAACATTATTGAAGATGAACTTCAAATTTTAAATTCCCACTAAACAACTCCAAATCTCACAAAAATTAATCCCTAAACTCCTTTTGATGTCAGAATTAACCCACGATACCCTTGAAGCTTCGAATCAAACCTTTTAACCTTCAAGTTCAAGATCAATGTTGGAGAAGTTTATGAACACCCAAAAACTCAAATCACTTAATTTAGTTTGGAACCAAATAAAACTCGAGATTTAAGTTCCCCTTAATGAAAGGAACAAACTCTAATAGCTATAAACACCATCTACAAACCAAATTATTCAAAATTTAAAACCACCTTTAAGTCTTCTTCAATTCATAAAGAACACCCAAAATCAAACCCTAAGGGTTTCAACTCCTAATCAACTTGACTTTGAGATTTGTACTCCCCTTGATGTGGGAAACAAAACCCAATAAATTTTGAGCTCAAACAACAACTAAAATTGAGACCCCTTCAAGAGCTTCAAAACATTCAATGGTCAGCAGTGGTGAAAATAACCAAATCAACCCGAAAAGACTTGAAACTCAAGATTTAAACTCAATTAACTCTAGAGAACACAAACCTAGTGTCCAAATAAAAAAAACAAACAACAAATTTTTGTAGAGATTTTTTGTTTTTGTTTTAGAAATTTTCACTCTTTTTTATAACAACCCCAATATTAGACTCTACAAAAATGAAATTTACACATGGCTCCAATACCAGATGATATGAAATTTTATACGTGAAAGCATAAACATAAAACAAAAGATAGATATAAGATAGTGAAATACAAGAAAGGAACTCAATAAAAATAAAGGGTATAATAGCCTTAAAACCCTATTGAATATTCCAAATCAAGCACGACACTCTTATGAAGACCTTAAGGAAATTAGTTTCAAGAAACCAATGTTTCAACACAAGGTTCAAGAGGCTAGGCAAGTGCTCTCATACATGCTCTATCGCTCACGGTGACTCGAGTCACATACTATCTCTCTAAAAAAGAAACAAGTTCCAATGAACTCAATTCATCATTTCAACAAAATCCATTACAATGAAACAAAGACTACATATTTATACTAAAGGCCAAAAGGGAAGGCTTTCTATTACAAAAGTACCCTTAACGAGTAAGGACATTGTTTGGTATCCAATTAGCCTTTAAGTGTAATATCTTCTTCTTTATTCCTTCTTCAACTTCAAATGAAGTCTCATATTTCCACTTGAGCATATTCTTGAGCTTTATATCTTCTCTCCAAGAATTCTTCAAGTCTTCCAATTTGTGATTTGGAAACAAGTCCTCACACTCCATATGGCTATATCTGATAAGCTTTGATGAAGCTCGATCCGTATTAAAATAGGACTAGGATATATTTCAAAGGGGACTTGGTTTAGCTAAGTGGGGTGGGTCGGGTTAAAAGAGTGGTTCAGATTATTTAGGAAAAAAGGGTAATTTTGGTAACTTGGGGAAATTCATCCAACTGAGGAGCGCATCTGTTAAGTTTCGTAAATCGAAGAAAAATATAGCATCATCGTATGACAGAGGATAAAAATAGCTATTAAACAAGGTAGAGAGGTAAATTTGATCCTTTCCTATTTTTTGTCTTCTTTTATTTTTCACATTTTTAATATTTTTTTTTTAATTATATTAAAAATATTATGATAAAAATATTAACTATTATTTTAGACTAAATAGCTAATGTAAAATAAATGGAGTTGGTGTGTGCACACGAAGGTGTTCTCTAGTCTAGTATATATAAATGCTAACAAATCAATGTTTATACACACTTATGCAGAGTAAATATGTTATTTAAACGTTATACCAATATGTGTATATATTGTATAAATACGTATAAGGTTTATAACAATATAAAATATACATAAACACGTTCATATACTGTTGTAAATTAATGTATAGCAAGTATATATTATTGAATATTGTTGTATATTTTGTAAAAATAAAATATTTGGATGTAATCATTTTTATGAACTATGAGGGAATAATTATTTTTCTCAGACGGTATATTTTTTAAGAAACTTTCTATTTTATTTAATTTTTGTCTTTGCCTTTGATGGACAATTATATAAAGATCCCTAAATTGTTCTGATCACCCGATACAATAATCAAAGCGGATTTGGTTGAGGAGATGCGGATATTTCATGTAATCACGGTTGTAACTAATTTCCTACCTTTAAATAGAGTAACCACTGCTCTCTTTTAACTTTTTCCATTTCATAAAAGATACAAGCAAATTTCTCTCATTTATGGACTAAAAGTTTGCCAAAGAAATCAAAGGTAAGAGATAAAGTTGCTCGCCACATGCAGGTAGGAACTAACTGATTAAAGTTTAATGGTGTGTTGTTCGGCATGGAAGAAAATTTTTAAAATATTTTATTGTTTTTTCATTTTCAGATAGCTAACTATTTTAAATAATATTTTTTTTATAAAAATTAATATCATTAAAATAAAAAAATAACTTTCTTAAATTAAGTAAAAAATAAAATAAATTACAATGTTCACATATCTCTCTATCAACTATTACAATTTTTTCTTCTTTATTCTTTTAAAAAGGTTTTAATTTTTTCTTACCCCATCCTCCTACTCCACCCCTACTCCTAATACCCAACATCTAACAACCTACACCCTAACTATCACGATGCAAAATTAAAATCATGATGGCGTCTGCAATCCTCCGGCAGACAAGCCTAACCCAATAGCTCGGAGCTACACGCAATTGGCTATGAACAATCAAAACATCTAACAAAACAGAAAAGCATAAGCAAAAACATAAAAGAACCGAAGTAAAAGAAATACATACATAACCCAAATCCAAAAACCTAGTGTCAATTAAATATGAAGCTAATATACAGAGTATCAAAAAGATAGAATACAAAGCAACTCCTACAAAATTAATACAACGCAGGGCCTGCTATAGATAGAATAAAATAAGTTGACCTCAAGGAAACCACAGTTAGCTCGGACGGTAAAGCTCACCATAATCTCCTTAATTAGTTGTATCTACTCCGTACGATCATGGCATCTCCGATAACCCCTGTTGGTATTTGCACCATGAAAACGGTACAAAAATATAGCATGAGTACCAAACAAGGTACCCAGTAGGTATCATCGGCCGACTGGCTAAAATAAAATACACGTAATAAAGGCAAGGTAGTAAAGCAGGTCAACAATAGTAGGAATGTGGTAAAACTAATAGATATGAAGAAAGGTAATATAACGGAAGTGTAAGGACATATCTACAAGAACAAAAAAAATGGTGAACACAATTCAGAGAGACCAGTATCGGAAAACCTGAAATCAAAATAAGGAAACGTACTTGTGATCCAACTCAGCCAAACCCCGCTATCCATAATATTATATATGTATGAACTATGAAAAAGGATCGAATAGTAGGATACTTTTAAGTAAGGAACAGAAAGTAAAAACAGAAAACCTACCTTGCATCCCATACCACCAGTAAGTAAAAACACCACAACAAAACCCACCATGACTTTCCCATTAAGCCCGGTGAGCACACATAATATGAAGAAA
>JBDJHY010315198.1:0-19208 GCA_039654485.1 Withania somnifera | reverse complement strand
TTAAGCTTGTAGTTAGTGTTAGCAGGAGGTTTCCTAACGTAGGTCGATGGTCCTAGATAATAGACGTCGTGGTTTATCAATTGTCTATTGTTTATGGAGAGTGATTTGGACTGGGTGTACCTTCTAGTTTCTTTCAAACTTAGTTACTTTAATTGATCATTGAGATTTTCTATTGTGGGTATATCAATAGTTTCTAATTGTTGGTTGATTATTCCAAATTCTATGATTTCTCAAATCTTTGAAGAATTCATATAACTTTTGATTCCACATTTTTGTTCGACGATATGGATCGAGATCCCTTGGATCACTGGACGTATCAAAGAAAGACAAATTAATTGAGTCCTCAATTAATTGGAGGGAGAATGAATGAAATTCAAGGAAAGAGACAATTTTTTCCATAAATAAGCAGCTCAATATGAATTCATGAACAAGAGTTGATCCAAATCAGCAATAGAAGTAATCCTATTTCTAATCTATATTGTAATCCTAGAATCTACTATCACTAAGCCTAGATGAACACTACCAAAATATTACAGAAAACTTTGTTTAATTCTTCTTTCGTAAAAGTCCAAGTGTGAAAATTGAAAGACTTAGTATTTATACTACTTCTACTTTCAATATTCACAATTGAGTCCCAAGAGACTCAATCTTTACAAATTGACCCCCAATGTCTAGGTCTCATAAACTTTAGGCCCTGGATGTCTTCAATATTTCCCAAGCTATCTTCCAAACTTGGGATTTCTCCATTTGTCCCTTATATTCGTCCATTGGAGATCTATTCCAATGTTTCTCATGCCTCATATATTATTGGCTAGACCTTGAAGTATAGGTCTAGCATAATTGGTGCTTCTTGATATAATATCATCCTTGAATCCAAACCAAGCAAAAACAAAGGAGGAACACAAAACCAATATATCCTCATGGTATAAGGGTTAGTACGATGGTTAATATAAATAAGAGAACACCAACAAATGAAGATCACTAGTGGTAACCATTTCTTCCACCATATCCATGTAAGCATAATAAGGTCTAAGGCACAAGTATGTTGGCTATCCAAAGGGTTACGAACAAAAGACTTCTCATAGATGGTCAATACCAATTGAAAAGAGTGACGTGTGGTTTGAAAATAAAAGCAATTAATCATGCATATGCACCCCTACCTCTATAAAATACCAACCCCACACCAATACAGGTGTAATCATAATCAAAGAGGAATATAAAAAGGTGCTAAGAGAACCAGTTCTCTTCAATGCATATCTACTAAAGAACTCACAACTAGAATTAATACTCATGTCAACTACATCATCACAAGTGGAGATGACTTAGGAAGAGAACAAGTTGCCTTGTGGAAATAAGCCACCTCTCTTGCCCCATTAATCCTCCAAAAGGAGTGGACTTCCATACGGACTCCAATTAGTTACTCTATCTTGTCTATCCATTAAAGGTGGAAATGAGCATCAATCATTGGGTTGATACCAAAATGGTACCATGGACTCAATTTTTTCTTGGTAATTTGGCCAAGACCCACAAAACAAAAGTCAGCATTTAATTTATTACCAGGGTCAAATGGAAAAGAGTTCCATACACTTGGGTCATAGGAGCACCCAATTACCACATTGTTGCCCTTTTTTGCATACATTATAAATTTCACATCAACAAAAATATATATTTAAATAGGTAATAAAGTGAGGTGTCCCTCAAAATGACTTCACCTAAAGTGTTCTCATGAGAAATGGTACTTGTTGGATCAATACATTATGGCATTGATCCAAATTGGGAACACTCAACGATGAAGAAGAAATCATAGCACATGTATAACCTTCCTTTTCTACACCAACCCTTACAAGTAACATACTTCCATTTCCATAAGAAAAGGTTCCATCCTTGGAAAGTATGTCATCTAACCAAAGTGGGTTGCTAAACAAAATATATCCCCCAAAGGAAGATATATGTTTAATATCGTAAGATATCCTACTAGGTACATCTTTTATAGCCATTAAATCATCAAATAAAAGATTATCCTTGAAATCATACTCTAATTTATGAGTCTATTGATAAGAACTAGAATGGGAATCATAAGTCAAGGAATAAATATCAACATTGAAGCACTCTACATGACTATTCTCAAGATCAACTCTAGTAACTCCTTCACTACAATGGGGTCCATTAAGCATATTATCCAATACCTCATGTAGTGGTTCATTTTCATCCTTAAGTTTGTCTTGGAATTAAAATATGCTAGTTGGTGTCATCTCAAGTTCAAATGATTCAAATACATTGTCATATTTTGAGCCAATTGGCAGGGATCCTGTATTCTTAAGATAAGGACTCCTAATTTAATACAAACCACTATTATCATAAAATGAATCAAAACTTACACATGAATAAATAGATTCATTATCATAGTTATTAAATACGGGTTGAGTACCATAAAAGGAATTACGATTAAGAGCTTCATCACTAGGACATTCACCACTTGGGTTTCTCAAATACTCAAGCCAGTCAAAATTATTTACACCCAAACGTTCATGACCTTAACATGGTAGTACACTTCTTTCTAAGCTACAATATTAAAACTAGGTAACACAAAGTGATCTCACAATGAGAGTCAACTCAGTCATTGATAGGATCAACTAGTGTTTGGTTACTCATAACATTAGAAGTATCATGCATCAATATGCTACCATGGGCATCACTATGCAAAGGCTCATTAGGTACATAAAAACACAAGTTATCACTTACATCCACTTGGTTATTAGCCATAGAAGGGTAAGGTTTACCTTTTTTAGCTTTTAGTTTATAAGACTTTTTCTTTCCTTGGAGCATATTAGATCCTCTGAGAAACTTTCATGAGTCTCACAGAATTGAGCATGGTTTCCTTCTAAGAATCCCAAATCAAAAATCAAAATAATTAAAGAAAGAAAGAAAGTTAGTCTAAGATTGTCACAATCCACGCACTTCACTCCTACCACCTCTTTTTTCCCACTCTAGGATTGACACATATCACTCTCTTACTCCTATCAATCTTTTGTCTCTAATTTTAGTTGGAGTTGGGGAGAGTGCTAAGGATCCCAGGTGAAAGGTTGACAAACCCCTTCATATCAAGCTTCCACTTGGTTTCACAAGGATTTAAGGTATAAACTTGTATGTGTAACTCTCTTAATAGAAACCAAAATTGGTGCATGATTATTTTTTTCTACTAAAGACCCTTCTATTGCACCTATCAATTGGAAAAGCTTTTCAAGACCCATTTCTAAATTCCTTGTGTACTCATTAAAGATTTTCGCATGTTAATTGGATGAATCTTCAATTGAAAGAGATTCATTTTCCCCCTTAGTTCTACTAGGTAATGGTTAGAAGGAAAGATTCCCTTTAAGCTACATGACGTAGTTGTACCAATCTTGCACATAGGGAATTCTATGGATTTGGAACCAAGGACTTCCCAAAAGTAATTGATAACCCTTTATTGGAATGATGCCACACCAAACCACCTCTTGATATTCCCCAAGTGAAAATTATGCTCTCCCTCTTGTACCTACCTAATACCATTAAATTGGATACGGGCTTTATTTCATACCCCAAGTGATATGAAAAAGGATATACGAAAGAAAATAAAAATAGAGGATAGATAGTCATATACAAGAAAATGAAATATAATAAAATCAAAGGGTGTATCAAACCCTAAGACCCATTCAATTGATCTGAATCAAGCATGAAACTCTTATGAAAATCCTGAGTAAATCGAGTTCACTCTAAACTACCATTTCTACAAGTGTAAATCAAGCATTACAAATAAGCTTACAAGCTCTATGATACTGCCTGCAATCCAAGGAATCTCGATCTGTATCGTTGAACAAAATGTTGAAAATAAAAGATATATGAATTCTTTGAATTCATGAGAAAACAAAGAATTCAAAATAAATCAACCACAAATTGAAACTATCAATACACCTATAATAGATACAACTAGATGATCGATTAATGTGACTAAGTTTTAAAAAAGTTAGAAGATACATTGAACAAGTTTGAAAGCAACTAGAATATTCACCCACACCTAACTCCATAAAAAAATAGATAATCAAAATGCCTCGATGTCTATTAACTACGAGTATCTACCTACGTTGAGAATCCTCCACTAAAGCTTTATAAAGAGAAATATTTTCAATTCATCAAAGTCTACCTATCAATTTGAAAGACTAGCTATTTATCGAGGGGCCTCATTATCCCCTCATCATGTGATCTTGTATTATTATTCCAAGGCCTTTGACCTTATCCATGTCAGTGTGCCTTTAGTGGTTTGGCGGAGTTGTACTAGCCACTCTTAGTTTTGGGTCATATCTTGCCTTGAGGCCCATAGGATTATTTCTTAGGATTTTCTATTTTATTTGGCCTATATTAGACATGATAGTGCTGATCCTCCCTTCCCTGGTTTGTGCCTACCTTTTGTCTATTTTTGGATGTGCTTGCTGCTAATTTACCTGGAGTCCCCTCGAGGGGTAAATTGATTTACCTATAGAGGTTGATTCGGGCAAAAGGCCTGTTACTATTGCTCCATAATATATGCCCCCTACAGATCTTCGTGAGTTAAGTGTCCAGTTGTATGATCTTCTTAGTAAAGGCTTCATTTTCCCTAGTGTATCTCCTTGGGGTTCCCCAGTACTATTTGTCAAGAAGGACAATGGGAGCATGCAAATGTGTATTGAATATAGGCAACTAAACATGGTAAAAATCAAGAAAAAGTATCCCCTGCCCACGTACTGATGAATTGTTTAATAAGCTACAGGGTGCAACCATGTTTTCTAAGATTGATTTGAGATCCGATTACCATCAATTAAGAATTCGAGCCGAGGATATCCCAAGGACAGCTTTGCAAAATAGATATATGCATTATGTGTTTCTAACGATGTCCCTAGAGCCTTCATGGACTTGATGAGACCCATACTTTGGGGGTTAATTTGTAATTTAGAGTCACTTGTGGACTTAAGTATAAATAATAAAAGTAGGACTAGTTTAAATACTAGGTTTTTCAAAATTTAGAGGACTTTTGATCATTTTTTTGGAGAATTAATTAAATCTTACTAAGCTTGTAATAGTCTTCTACTAGGATTAGGATAGGAGATTAGCAATGGTGTTCATCCATCGTGGTTTGGAACTTCTTTCCATGAACTTCGCATCAAGGTACTCATTTGTGAAATTCAGTAGAATTTCTCATCCAGTGAATTTCATTCCTTTCTTCCTTAGTTAATTTGAGGATTCAAATTAACTATTCTTATTCTTCACTTCTCCCTTCCTATTTCTCAATCCATCATTTATTTCTCATTAACTCTATTATTATCATTTTCATTTTTTTTAACGGTACAAATTGAGTCCTCTCAGATCTCATATCATATTATTTTGTATCAGATCCAAGGCTCATAATTTGTTTCCCCAAATTACAAACCTAGGTTGTAAATCATAAAAAAATTCAAAAATTTGAATATTTTGAAAATTTCAAAATTTTGATCCGTGTTCAACTTTTGTTTTATTGTTGATTTTGATTACTAGTAATTGTTCTCATAGTAATTTAGGTCACGTATATCAAATTCGAGTCGATTCTGAGTTGAGTTGAGGCATATCTCATTGTTGAAGTTTGAGCTTGAATGTGATTTGAAATTGAGATTAATTGAAGAAGATTTGAAGACTGAAAAGTTGAAATTCATCAATTACACATTACAAGGATCTTGTAGCTTGAATTTTATTCAAATTGGAGAAGAATTGAGGTAAATGCAATTTTTAGTATTCTTCGTCTTTATTTTTTAAATCTGAATTTTTGAGCTTAATTTGGAGTTGATTTGTTAAAAATCTGAAGTTTATGGGTGTTGATAAGTTGTTCTTACATATCAAGGAGCTTAAGCTTCAAATTTGGTAGAGTTTGGCAAAAAATTGGTGAGTTTATGAAATTTGAATTCTATGTACTTCATGTTCTTAGTTTCTAGATTTTTGAACTCAAATTGTGTTTTATATGGTTGGTTTATAGGCTCCAAAAGTTGATAAAATCATTTCATATACTTGGATGAGTGTGGGAATCGATTTTTGGAGGATTTGGAGTAGAATTGGGGATTTTTGTTTTTTGAAGTATTCATCTCGAGATCTTAAAATTTGTTTCCAGTTTCACCCTGATTTGTTGTTATTCATGGTTCCAAAAGTTGCTAGAAGTGTTTCTCATATCTCAAGTAAATTGGGAATAAAATTTGGTGAAGTTTGGACTTGATTTGCTATATATTCAAGTTATTGGAAGATGAACATTCATGGTGTTCTTCAAACTTGAAGGTGAAGAATGAGTAGGTCTATTTCACTTCTAATTGAGAGCTTAAACATATTGGTGTTCGTTCCCCATATCGTAAAGAGTTCATGGTTAATATTTTGTGTGAATTGGAGTTCGTTTGAGCGTGGTTGGAGATTTGAATGTTGAACATGTTAATGAATGTTCTTCATATCTTCATGTGAAGAAGATAAAGAACAAGTACATTTGATATGTTATCCTTATGTCAAAGTTGTTGTTTGGTGTTTAAATGTTGATAATTGGATTCTACAAGTCATAAAGACCCTAGGAATCGATATTCATACAATTTTGAGCTGATTTGGTTGAGTGTGAATTTTGGGTGTTCTTGCTAGAATTCATATCTTGTTGGTTGAGTTCTTCAAGGTATTGTTGTTTGATCAAAGTGGAGTGTTAAGTTGATTACAAAAGGTTCTTTTTTGGTTGGGGTAATTTGGATCGAAAAATATAAGGCTTGGGAGTACAAAAGTAATTACAAAGAAGGAGAAAATGCCATGCAATTATAGGTGAACTGCCCAACACGGCGGTTGGGCTTAAGGGGACGGTGGTCAGTCACCACCACTGCCAAGGAGATGGCAGTCTGCCCTCTGGACGGCGGAGACCCTACTGCCAGTCCACTTCTTACTGCCAATAACAGCAGTGGCCTAGTTTGGATAGAGGTTCGCCCACTTAGATGGTAGCCAAGTGTACTTGAAAATAGCCTCTAAAAGTGATCAAACTTGGTGGTAACATCTCTCCTTGATTCAATTTAAATTTATCATTCTCTGTTTCAATTTTGAAAATCAAATTCTTTCCAAATTTCCAAAACTAGTTAACAACTAGTAATTCTTCTACTTATTTGTTGTTTAGTTCTTTATGTTCGTTCTTGTTTTGTGCTTTCTTTTAAGCTTTCTCTTTTATCACATTGTTAATTCTTTTGATCCTTTGCATTTTTCTTCTTTTGTTTGTTGTTTGAGTCGAAAAAAGTCCACTCCACTAAGTATAAGTATCCTTGTGAAGTGATTGGTTAAGTTAGTTCCTTATAAACCTTGGAAGGACGCCTTAGGTACGTTGAGTGAAATTCAAATATGAGAGGCATGAGGCTTTCAAAACTAACTTGTTTGTTGAGGTTTTAGGTTCCCTAAAGTTAAAATGTACTCCATGGATTCCAATTATGCTTGTGATCACCTGATTACTGATGGAGGAACTCATGAGGATGAACCAGAGTTTTATGAGGACCTTAGAGGTTTTTGTAGGCATGATTAAGGAATTCAAGAGGTTGGATCCTATGGTGATGAACATGGATTGATTTTTTATAGAGGAATCCAAGAAGGGGAGTTTATAGGAAGTTTTTAGGTTGACTTTTCATGCTTGTCTTGTGCTCCTTCCTACTAAACACAAGGAAGGGAAGTCCCAGAGAGAGACAGTTTATAACCAATGTGAGTGTGGGTAGTTCTGAAGGCTTGTTACTTGAATTGAACAATTATGACATGAAAAACTATATCAAAACTCATGCAACTGCCTGGTTGGGATTGCTTTGGGATTTTAAACAAAGCCCTTATCCATTTCAAGAATATTGGGTAGACACGGAAGTGAGGGTACCACTTTCACTTGGGGATTTTCAAGAGTAGGTATGGTGTGACGTCGTTCCAATGGAGGGTTTCCAAATACTTTTGGGAAGTCCTTGATTCCTAAGCCACCGAATTCCCTATATTCCAGATTGGTACAACTACATACCAGAGTTTCGAGGGCATCCGTTGTTTTCACCATTTTCCATATAGACTACGGAGGTGAGTGAAGCACTTTCCATTGAAGCCTCATTATTTTTACATGAGAAAATCTTGGATGAGGAACCAACAGGTTTAAAATAGGGTCTTGAAAAGATTTCCCAACTGATTGATAGGCTTAAGCCCAAAGAGGTACATGAACCTATAAAGGCTCCTTGTAAGGGTGCAATGGAGGAGTCTTTAATAGAAGCAAAGAAGAATGCATCATGTGAGGTTTCTACTAAGGAGTCAACCATAGAGTGGAAGCTTGATGTGAAAGGGGCTACCAACCTTTTACCTGGAATCTTTAGAACTTATTCGAACTCCAACCAAAATGAGAGACAAAAGATTAAGATGAGTGAGGGGAGTGATATGTGGCAATCCTCGACTTGGAACAAGATAGCATGTATGGAGTGAAGTGAGTGGATTGTCACTAATGTACATTAACTTTTATTCTCCCTATAGTTTTTTTTTATTCTTATGCAGGAATTCTTGGAAGCAAGCCTAAGAGGAGCCTTACCATTCAAAATTACATGGGGCTCATAGAGGATTTTCAAAGGAGCTATTGTTCTCCAAGGAGAAATACCATGGAAAGAATGATTCCTGTATACAAGGAGGTAATAAAGATAAAGCTTATGCTTATGTGGATTGTAACCAAGTGAATGTGAGTGATAGTTTGTATTGTGATGGGCCTAATGAGCTTTTTCCTTGTGATGCACATGGTAGCATCTCGGTGCATGGTAATTCTAATGTTGCGAGTAGCCAAACACTAGTTGATCCTCTAGACTACCAAGTTGACTCTCCTTGTGAGATTCTTCATGTCCACCTAGTGTTAATTCTCATAGCTTGGAAAGAAGTGCACGACCATGTGAGAGACGTGAACCTTTGGGTGACAATATTGTTGAGTTGTTTAATTATTTGAGGAACCCAATTGGTGAATGTCTTAGTAATAAAGCTCTTAATTGTTATTTCTTGTTATACACCCACCCTTATTTTACACATATGATGATGAGTTTCTTTATTCATATGCAAGTTTGAATGGTGATTCATTTAATTATCATAGTGGTGTGAATCAAACTAGGAATCCTTATCTTAAGGATAATTTTCCTAATCTAGTTGGTTCTAAGTGTGGCAAGGTTGTGTGTGAACCATTTTAACTTTAAATGCCATCAACTAGTATGTTTAATTCTAAGGTTCAACTTGAGGATGACAATGATCCATTACAAGAGGGATTAAACGATATGTCTAATAGGCCTCATGGTAGTTAAGGAGTTATTAAAGGTGACATTGAGGATAGTCATGTTGAGTGCTTAAATGATGGTCTTTATTCCTTGATTTATGATTCCTTTCCTAGTTTTTCAAAAGGGCTCATGAATTGAAGGATAATAGACTATTTATGATTACATGGCTATGGATGATGTACCTAGTGGGATATCTCACGGAGTTGAACATATATTTTCCTTTGGGGGATATAGTATGTTAAACATCCCACTACCGTTGTATGACACACTTTCCAAGGTTGAAAACCTTTCATATGGGAATGGTAGTACGTTACTTGGAGAGGTTGATGTTGAAGAGGAAGGTGCATGATTGCTTCTTCATTTTTGGAGTGTTTCCAATTTGGATCAATTCGATGTTGTACTTGAACCAACAAATGCCATTTCTCATGAGAACACTTTGGATAAAGTCATGTTGAGAGACACCTTTTGTTATTACTTATTTGTATATGATAATCATTGTATTTATGTGAATTGTATTATGTATAAAAGTAAGGGAAACAATGGGGTAATCACATTCTTATGACCTGAATACAAGACACTTTTTTCTATTTGACCCTGGTAACAAATTAAATATTTCTTTTTGTTGGGTGGATCTTGGTCACATTACCAAGCAATATTCGAGTCCATGGTACCTATTAGATAACAACAACATGAGTGATATTTATTTCCTCCTTCAATGGGTTAGGCAAGATAGAGTAGGTGATTGGACTCCATATGGAATCCCCTCCGTTGGGAGGTTTATTTGAGTAAGAGAGGTGGCCTCTTTCCACGAGGAAACTTGTTTCCTTATTTTGTTATCCCTAATTTTGATAATGTACTTTCCATGTTTCTTAATCCTACTCATACATTCATGAGTGTGCCTACATTGAAGGGAATTGGGTTTCTAAACACCTTTTTTCATTACCTATTGGTATATGAGGATACTCCTACTTGTGAGGGAGTTATACCTTGTGTTTATAGGAACTTCATTGGGGGTAGTTAAGTTTACTTGTTATTCCCAGATTTGGATGCTCTTCCTATTGACCTCAGTGATTTGAAATTTGTTCTTGGTCAATGTGTCAAGAAAGAGCTTGGTGTGGTTGTTGGTACTCGTCTATGCTATGGACGTTTTCAATTAGGGGTCAACACTTTTCTTGAGGGACCTAAGTTTTATGGAGGAGTGACTTTCAATAATAAACAGTGCCTTTCGAAGAGGGTCTCCTTATCATACCTCCTCATATCCTATCTCCTTTATGCACCCCATGTCTATTCACTCTAACTTCCCAATGAGGGTCTCCTTTATGTCCATAGCCTTGGTCTCGACTAAAGCCTTGTGCTTCATCCCATCTTTAAGTTGTCTGTAAATCTCTACCTCCTGGCCCCCATACATCAATAAAGTCCACTTCATTGTTCACTTCATTATACAAGGGGTTGTGGTATTAGTAGTCTTGATAGGGAGTTTGTGTGTTGATTTCGGGAGGTGACATCATAGAACCATGTAAGTGAGCAACAAATACACTTCTTTGGGGAAATTGACTTGCATTGTAATGATATACAATGGTTGTGGATACTGGAGTGGGGGTGTTTTGTGGCGTAGGAAGTTTAATTGTTAGTGGAAGCTTTGGCTTCAAGTTAAGATTGGTTGGGTCATTTGTTGAAATTGACCCGGAGATATGGTTATGGATTTTTCCAAGCTCCCCTTTCCCTTCTCCCTACTCACCTCTCGACATGAATATCCTTTCACATTTTCCTACACCATATTCAACTTTTCCTCCAAACCTCCCATCCTTTCATTCATTTTGATAAGTTGCTTCACAATCTCCGTTAAGGAGTTTGCAAGAGCATTAGATGTTTCTCCTTCAAGGTGCAACATTGTACCTACAAAACTCAACAACCATGTTAGTAATAAAAGGCTCAACCACTCTTTTGTGTGTGTGCGCTCTCTACTTTACCTCTAGAGTTCGTCCGAGATTGTTTGTCAAGCTTCTTGCTCTTATAAATCAAAGATCTCCTAACCTGTGGTCGAGTGGAATTTATCAACACACAACAGACTAAAGAAGATCACACTTGAACAAAGAAGAGAAACTGATAATATAAAGCAATAAAAGCTTAGAAAGAATTGGTACAAAGGAAAACTGACACAAGAACTAGTCTACTACTATGCAAAATGAATACTAACTGTAAACTAGTTGTGGAATTAAGATGATGTTCATGAATGAAACTAGAGATTGGAAATTAAATTGAGTTGAATTGTGATGTTACCAACATGTTTAGGACACAATTAGGAGCTGTTTTTGATCTCTAAGAACCATCATTGTCAAGGGAGAACAGCCTTTTCAAGGCTTCCACCGCCATCCTTAACAGTAGGTAACCTCTACAAAAAGTGACCATCGTTGCTTAAGGGAGGACCACCGTACACAAGGGTGGTACCGCCGTCTCACCAATGATCACCGCCTTCTTCAATAGAATGCCTTGGAGAAAAAACCCTCTAACCTCCGTTTGAGGGTGTTTTACTGTGCCTTTAGGCAGTGGATGTTGGTGGAGAGCGTTGATCGCTGTCCTAGGCAGATTGACTACGACGTGTATGGGATACTTGAATTTGAAAATTTTACTTTAGTAATCCTTGGCACCTTGCTCTTTAATGAAAATACCTAACTCCTAAAGCTTTTCTCAATCAATTACACACCTCTTTCAGATCAAACTTCAATAAATTAAAGAACACATAACAAGCTATGGATATCTTCTAAGAACACTATGATCACTCAAAACTCAAATCATCCAAGTACTCTGGAATTGAATGAAACTTGTTTTCTAAGTCCTTAATGACTTGTAGACTTCAATTATGATATTCCAAACAACAAATACTAAAGTAGTTGAAAGAAATTCGGATCAAACCTACTTTTTGTTCTTCTTCCTCACTTGAACGTTCATATTAGGATGATGAATGCTATGAACTTTATATTTCAACTACACTTTAATCAACTCAAAATTGCTCCAAATTTTAGATACGCATTTCCCCACCGTTGGCGAATGATTTCCACCACTTTTCAACAAAAAATTTAGCTCAAATTACAAAAATCTGTTCCAACCTTATATCAAGCTAAAAACAGTTAAAATCAATGGTGTCAAAGTTGAAGTAAACTCAAATCTTGCTCAAACTTTCCCAAATTTGATTCCCACAATCCTTGAGATGTAGGCAACACGAATCTACAACTTTTAACAAACAACAAAAAAAAATCTCTCAAAATTTGAGCTTGAAAATTTGGATAAAAATGAACATAAACAAACCAAATTTCAAAAACTACCTCAAATATACTTCATTTCACTTGAAACTTTAGATTTGATGTCCTTGAAACTTGTCTTGAAGATTGAAACACTTTGTAGATCCAATTCAATCAAATATTTGCACAAATTTTTGGAACTCCTTGAGCTCTAAAATGTCAACAATGGTGTAGGTCATAAATAAACTCGGAATCAACTCAAATTTGACGCCTATGAACGAAATTACTAGGAGAACAATTCCTAGTGATCAAAATTAACAAACAAACACGAGTTGAGCCAGATTAATTTAAAAGTTTTTTGACCTTTTTGAATTTTTGAATTTTTGAATTTTTTTGTTGGTTTTCTTTACAACCAAGGATTGTAATCCGATAAAATAAATTATGATCCTAGGCTCTAACACCTAATGATATAATCCATGATACTGACTATAAATTTAAAGTTGAAGAAAAAAACGAAAATGGGAATTGAAAGATATGCATAATTCAACATGAAATCATACAATAATTTAATTCTAACTCATTTGACACTAGAAATCCAATTGATTCTCCCAAAAATGAAAGTTTCGAATGACTAGTAAAGAAAAATCTCTATGATCAATCAAGGATTAGCCAATCTTAATCTGCTCAACTATGATTACATGAACACTAATGGAAATTCTAAATTGACTAATTAGAATCTAAGTTAACTATTACACTCAAAAGTGAAGAACTAAAATATCAATAATTGTTCATCAAAAAACTAATTCTCATTTGAAAGACAACATATATATTGTGGTATAAGTTTCAATTATTACACTTAGGCCCAAAAGTGACTTACTATGAAAATTGAGTCCTCAAATTTTGGGTCCCTTAAAATTATGTCCCCGAAAGTCTTCCAAAGCCTTCTAGTTGCATCCCAAGCTTTCTCCATGTTATTTTTGCTTCCTATGGATCCTTCTTAGGGACTTTACGACTTATATTACTGTGTCCATCGATTCCTTAGATTGGATAATCGTGGCTAGACCTGAAGTATAGGTCTAGAACGATTGGTGCTACCCTGTATCATATCATCTTCGTCCTCTATTTTATACCTATTATAGAATGCAATAATTGTTCTTTTATTTGGAAACTCACTAGTAATGTGTCCCCTTCTTTTACTTCAAAAGCATTGCATAGTAGTGGGCTGAGGAAAGTTAGGTTTTAAAAACGTTACCCTCTTTTAGCTTCTCATATACCCTTGATTGTAGTCGGCTTTGGCGGAGGTAGCATGATAACTACCCTTTGATTCCTTAGGATTTGATCCTTTCAACTTGTCACCCTTATCATTCTTATCCGATAGAGTAGTCGACAACCCTTTGGACTTATTTTTCTTTATTTCTTTCAAATAATTCTCTACCTTTAAACAATCACAAAAGGTTTCTTTTAAAGAGCCATAGTGCTTTAGCTTCATGGGCCCCAATACCTCAAATATAAAATAGGAAATAAACCGCATCACTGTGCATTGACCTTGCTCTTCAAGATTAGACTTCATACTCAAATTTTAAAATTCATCATAATATTCCTCAACATTCTTGGGGCCTTTCCGCAACATATTGACCTTCTTGAGAAGGTCTTGGTAATAGTTAGATGGAAAGTACCTCAATTCCATCATCACAAGTAGCTCTTGTCAATTGGGGATTATGAAGATATTATGGAGTTCTCTTTCTCTTTTTTTGGATTCCCACCACGTGGACACGTATCCCTTAAATTGAATGAGAGCATACTTGGCTTTTAGTGCATCTGACCATTATTGGAGAGAAAGATCCTTATAAATTTATAGTTTCCATTCAATAAACTCTTATAGGTCACTACTCCCTTTGAACTTTAGGAGCGTCATCTTGATGGTACTCAACCCACGATCATATTCATTTTTATTCCCAATCCTACCTCCTCTATCCTCCTAAATCCTATATGTTCCCAATTCCTATTCCCTCTAACATCCGGATAAGGTTCTCCTCTATTTCTATAAATTTGGTCTCAACCAAATCCTTATTTTTTCCTTCCATATTTATGCTCCCAATAGCCTTCACTTCCTCCTTTCCCCTACACGTCCTAAAAATCCACTTCATAGTTCATCTCATTATACAAGGGATTGTGGTAATTGTAGTCTTGGTAGGGATTTGGGGTGGTGTTTTAGGGAGGTTACATATCAGATCTATGTAAGGGAACAACAAATACACTTCCTTGAGGAATTTGACTTGGATTGCAGTCATGCACAATATTTTGGTGTTGTTGAGGAGGAATAAATTATTGGGGATTTGGATGTGAAGTTCTTTAGAGAGGGTTGTTTTAGTGTATTGTGCTATTGAAAGAAGTGTTGTTGAGGGAATCTCTGGCTTTGAGTTAAGATTGGTCGAGTCATTGGTTAAAATTGACCTGGGGATATGGTTGCAGATTGTTCCAAGCTCCTCTCTACCTTATCCCTACTCCCCTCTCGAGGTGAATTTCCTTTCACTTATCCTACACCCTATTCAACCTTTCCTCCAAACCTCATAGCCTTCCATTTATTTTAGTAAGTTTCTTCACAATCTCCGTTAAGTATTTTGCAAGAGAATTAGATGTTTCTCCTTCAAGGTGTGACATTGTACCTACAAAACTCAACAAACTTGTTAGTAATAAAAGACTCACCCGTATTTTTGTGCATACGTGATCTCCCTTACCTCTAGAGTTCATCCGAGATTGTTCGTCAAATGTTCTTGCTCATATCAAATCAAAGATCTCCTAACCTTTGTGGTAGAGTGGAATTTATTGACACACAATGAACTAAAGAAGATCTCACTTGAACAAAGAAGTGACAACCATAGTATAAAGAAATAAAAGCTTAGAAGAATTGGTACAAAGGAATATGGACACAAGAACTAGTCTACAACAATGTAGAATGAATACTAAGTGTAAACTAGTTGTGGAATTAAGATAATGTTCAAGAATGAAACTAGAGATTGGAAATTGAATTGAGTTGAATTGAGATCTTACCAAGGTTGTTAGGACACAATTAGAGGCTATTTTGGATCACTAGGGACCGCGCTGTCAAGGGCGACCGCCATACCAAACTGTTTGTAAACTTCATAAAAGTGATTACCATCCCTATGGGCAGTACAGCCATCCCAACAGTGCATGCCTCCCTCTTCAACTGTTTGTAATCAAGGAACAACCACTTGACCGCCTTCCAACTGAGGTCCTCCATGTGTAAGGCGGTGAAAGAGGGTGGAGGGTGTTTGAATGCCATCCTAGGAAGATTGCTTGGGAAGTTCACTAGAGACTTGAATTTGATGAAGTTCCATTGGTACCCTTGGTCCTTTAATTTTCTATGGAAATACCTGAATCTCAAAAACTTTTTCCAATCAATTACACACCTCTTTCAGATCAAATTTACACAAATTAAATAACACAATAACATGCTATGAATATCTCCCAAGAATACTTTGAATAATCAAGAACTCAAATCATCTAAATCACTCGGAGTTGGATTAAACTTGTTTTCTAGGCTCTAGTGACTTGTAGACTTCAATTTCGATAGCCCAAACAACAAATTCAAAAGTTGATGAAAGAAATTCGGATCAAACGTACATTTTGCTCATCTTTTATGAACTTTAAATTTCAAACTACACTTTAATAAACCCGAAAATTGAACCAAATTTTAGATACACCTTTTTTGAAGGATTTCCCCTACTTTTCAATAATAATTTCAGCTCGAATCACCAAAATCTACTCCAACCATTTTCAAGATAAGAACACTTAAAAATAATTGTGTCCATGCTTGAAGCCATCTCAAATCTTACTCAAACTTTTCCAAATACGGTTCCCACAATCCTTGAGATGTAAGGAACACGAATCTACAACGTTTAACAAGAAATAATAACCAAATCTCTCAAAATATGAACTAAAAAAATTTGATCAGAGATGAACATAAACAAACCAAATTTCAACAACTACCTCAAATATACTCCGACTCACTTGAAATTTGAGATTTGAAGTCCTTGAAAATTTCAATGATGATTGAAACACTTTGTAGATCCAATTTAATAAAAAAATTCACAGGTTTCAAAACTCCTTGAGCTATAAAGTGTCAACAATGGTAGGTCGCATATCAATTAAAAATTTAAAACTAGTTTACAATTATTAAAATGTGTACTAAGTGTAAACTAGTTGTGGAATTAAGATTATTTTTAAAGAATGAAACTAGAGATTGGGAAACAAATTGGGTTGAACTAAGATGTTACCATGATGTTTAGGACACAATTATGAGCTATTTTTTATCACTAAGGACCGCCGTTGACAATGGCGTACCACCATCTCAAGGATGCCACGGTCGTTCAAGGCAGTGTGCACTTTTAACACCCAGTTGAACTCAATTAATCAAGGCAGACCGCCATACCTATGGGCGGTACCTCCGTCCCAACGTGGCACACCGCTGTCTTTAAAAGAAACTTTAGGAAGCAATTTCACTTGACCACCGTTTAAGGAAATTTGCTGTCCAATAGGGCGAGTGATGAAGGATTGACCGTCGTCCTAGGAAGATTGCCCAGAACACGTGAGGTCTTTATAATTTGACATTTTACTTTTGTACCCTTGGTTGTTTGCCTTTTACATGAAAATACCTGAATCCCAAACACTTTTCTCAATTAGTTACTCACCTCCTTTATCAAACAACACCAACTTCAAAAACTCAACAACAAGCAATGAATGTCTTCCAAGAACACTATGAACACTCAAAATCTAATCATTCAAATGACTATGGAATTGGATAAAACTTGTTCTTTTGGTCCTTATTGACTTGTAGACTTCAATTTTGATAGCCCAAACAACAAATTGCAAAGTTTATGAAAGAGATTCGGATCAAACATACTTTTTGTTCATCTTCCTCACATAAATGTTCATATGAATATGATGAACACTATGAACTTCAAAATTCCAACAACACTTCATCAACTCAAAATTGCACTAACTTTTAGAAACACATTTCCCAATCTTAGATGAATGATTTCCACCACTTTTTAGCAATAAATTCATCTCGAAATACAAAAATTTATTCCAACCTTCTTTCAAGCGATTAACAATAAGAACAATGGTGTTCAAGGTGTAGGTCAAAAATCGACTTAGAATCAACTCAAATTCATCTCCTATAAACCACATTACTAGGAGAAAAATTTCAAGTAATGAAATAAAAAAATAAACACCAATTAAACTAGATTGATTTTCGAACAATTTTTGGGAAATTTTTGTATTTCAAATTCTTTTGTGATTTTGAGATTTATAACTTACGATTATAATCTGGTGAAATGAATTATGGTCCTAGGTTCTGATACCAAATGATAAGTCCCAGATATGGATTGCAAATTTGAGATAAAGAAGAACAAAAATAAAAATGAGAATTGAAAGATATGGAAAATACAATACGAAATCATAACATAATTTAATTCCAACTCAATCAACACTTGGAATCCAATTGATTTACCCACAAATGGAAGATTCAAATGATCAATAAGAAGAAACACGCTACCAGGTATCAAGGATTAACCCACCTTAATTCTCTAAACTACGATCAAGTGAACACTAATGAAAATTCTTAATAGATAATTGGAATCTAAGCTAACTATTACACTAAAAAGTGAAGAACTAAAATATAAAGTGATTGTTCATCCAAAATAAGCTAACTCCAACATTAGAAAGACCACCTATATAGGGGCCTAAGTTTCATTAATTACACTTAGGCCTAAAAGTGACCTAAGGTGACAAATAAGTTCTCAAACTTTGGGTCCTTTCACATTAGGTCTGCAAAGTCTTCCAAAGCCTCCAAATGGTTTAGATGAAGTTACATGGAGTCTCCAAATGCTATAGATGATGCTACATGGCTCTTCAATGGCTTCGCATGCATCCTTATGCTTCAACAACAATTAAATTTGTTGGACATCTTGGGCTTGACTCCTTGCTCTGTCTTGAAGGCAAGATGGTTTATTGGCATTATCAACATTCATCTAATGTCATTGAAAACTCGTTAATAGAGATAGTGAAATAGCTCTTCAATGAAATGAAGGATGTCAAGCTTGGAGGAAAGTTTAAATAGGGTGGAGGATAGTGTCAAAGTAGATTCACCTCAAGGGGTAAGCAAGGAGAAAGGGAGAAAAAGCTTAGACCAATCTTCAACTGTTTCCCCAACTCAATTTCAAAGAATGACCCAACCATTCTTAACTCAAAGCCAAAGATTCAGCAAACCACCTTTCAAAACAAGAATACACCAAAACAGCCCGCTCAGGAACTCCACATCCAAATCCTCAATAATTTATTCCCCCTCAAGAACATCGACTATTGTGCATGCCTACAATCCAAGTTAAATTCCCCAAAGAAGTGTATTTGTTGTTACCTTACATGGATCCATTATGTCACCTCCCCAAAACAACACAGAAAATCCCTACCAAGACTACAATTACCAAAATACCTTGTATGATGAGATGAACAATGAATTGGATTTTGATGATATGTGGGGTAAAGGTGGTGAGAAGGTTTCAAAAAGACTAATGATGGAAGACAAACACAAGGCTTTGGTTGAGACAGAGCTATGGAAACAGAGAATAACATCATTGGGATG
>JBDJHY010315095.1:0-19209 GCA_039654485.1 Withania somnifera | reverse complement strand
TCAGCGCCAGTTTTGACATTGCCAGTGGAGGGTCAAGGATTCTCCGTGTATTGTGATGCTTTGGGTGTCGGTTTAGGATGTGTTTTGATGCAGCAGGGTCGAGTTATTGCATATGCTTCGAGGTAGCTGAAGGTGCATGAGCATAACTACCCCACTCATGATCTAGAGTTGGCAGCGGTAGTATTTGCGCTTATGATTTGGAGGCATTATCTATATGGGGTTCAGTGTGAGTTCTTTACTGACCATCACAGTCTTCAGTACATTATGAATCAAAGAGAGTTGAATTCCAGGCAATGAAGGTGGATTGAGTTACTGAAAGACTATGACATTTTTATCTTATATCATCCGGGCAAGGCAAACATAGTGGCAGATGCCTTGAGCCGGAAAGCGGTCAGTATAGGTAGCCTAGCATCCATGTCGATCTCTGAGAGGCCATTGGCAGTAGAGGTCCAGTCGTTGGCTAACCAACTAGTTAGGCTTGATCTGTTAGACCCCGAACGTATATTGGCCTATGTTGAGGCTAAATCTTACTTGATAGATATGATTTAAGAGCGTCAATTCGAGGATAAGCGGTTGGTTGCACTCCGTGGGGAGATGTTAGCCAGAGAGGCCGACAGAGCTTCCATTGATTCTGTTGGTACACTTCGGTATGATGGTTGCATATGTGTACCTCAGGTTGGGGATTTTAGGTAGTTAATCTTGCAAGAGGTTCACAGTTCCAGGTATTCTATTCATCCTGGTACTGCTAAGATGTATTGTGACCTGCTTCAGTTGTATTGGTGGAAGGGAATGAAGAGAGACATTGCTGAGTATGTTTCTAAGTGTTTAAACTATCAATAGGTTAAGTATGAGCATCGTAGACCAGGTGGTTTAATGCAAAGACTTCCTATCCTCGCTTGGAAATGGGAGTGGGTGACTATGGACTTCATTCTAGGTTGCCACATACTAGTAGAGGTTTTGATACGGTTTGGGTTATTGTAGACTAGCTGACCAAGTCAGTGCACTTTATTCCTACTCATTACTCTTATAATGTTGAGCGTCTGGCTCAAATATACATTCATGAGGTGGTTAGATTGCATGGTATTCTTGTATCTATAATTTCTGACAGAGGCACCCAATTCACTTCGCCGTTTTGGTGGGCAGTTCAGCGAGATTTGGGTACCGAGGAGCATCTGAGCGCAACTTTTCATCCGCAGACTAATGGACAGTCTGAGTGGACTATCTAGGTGTTAGATGATATGTTGAGAGCATGTGTGATAGATTTTGGTGGTGCTTGGGATCAGCACCTACCCTTGGTAGAGTTTGCTTATAAAATAGTTATCACTCCAGCATTAAGATGGCGCCATTTAAAGCATTATACGGTAGGCGGTGTAGATCACCTATTGGTTGGTTTGATGGTTTTGAGGCCAGATTCCAATCTACAGATTTATTGTGTGATTCGTTGGATCATGTTCGATTGATTCAAGATAGGATGAGAGCATCCCAAAGTAGGCAAAAGAGCTGATCATAGGATTCGTGCCTTAGAGTTTGGAGTTAGTGACAAGGTGTTCTTGCGAATATCACCTATGCGTGGTATGATGAGGTTTGGTCGACGTGGATAGCTTAGTCCCAGGTATATTGGTCCATATGAGATTTTGGAGAGGGTTGGTGATGTTGCCTATAGGTTGGCACTACCTCCTATGTTGTCAGTTGTGCATCCGATATTCCATCTTTTTATGTTGCGGTGGTACATACCCGATGAGTCACATGTTATCCGCGAGGATTCAATATAGTTGAATGAGAATCTATCCTTTGTTGAGAAGCCAGTGAAGATTTTGGCTAAGAAAGTGAGAAAATTGAGGTCCAGGGAGATTCCAGTGGTTAAGGTGCAGTGGAAAAACCATTCGGTCAAGGAAGCTATGTGGGAGACCGAGAGTGAGATGTCGAAGAAGTATCCATAGGTGTTTGAGGCATCAGGTACATCCTTCTCCTATATATTCTTTGCTTTTATTTGAATTTCAGGGATGAAAGTCCTTTTAGTAGTGGATGTCGTAATGACCCTCATGGTCATTTATGAGAAATACCCAATGTTTTGTATTCTAGAGCATTTGAACATTTACCCCAAGTCCTTTATGACTTGCTTGGACCGGTAGTTCGGATCCCTTGTGGCTCGGTTAAGAAATATCTCAAATTGCATCTTTTCGAGCCTAAAACTAAGTACTTGTTGACCAAAGTCAAATTTCCTTCAAAACTAGCTCAGAGTTAAATTCCTAAAGTTTTTTTAGCTTCGAAATTACAAACAAAGTCAAAATTGACCTTAAGTTTGTATTTTGGAGTTTTGTTTTTTACAATTTGTGCTCATTTTTGGATTTTAGAAAAGTTTAAGGCCTAAGTTGGACCCTGAGTGGTATTTTGGTGTTCGAAGTGTCAGAACGGAATTCTAACACTTCCATTAGTTCCGAAATAATGGTTTTAGGCTAGTGGAGGTGTTGATTCATTTCCCAGACTTTTTGTTGTATTTTCGAGGTGTTTGTAAAAATTTCATGAATTTAATCCAGGTGTTGACTTGGTCATCATTTTCCCGAAATGGCCTCGGATTCCAATTTTGACTATGTCATTGAGTACAAAATATCATTTTGGGTGTGCATGTATATTAATTTATGTAAATTGGACTCCAGAGGCCATTTGAGTGGTGATTTTAGGTGTTTCTTTGTCGTAACTTCTGCTATCAAAACCTGCAACTGGTACAGGTGAATGCTTCATCTCAATTGCGGAGCAAATCCATGCGATCACGATTCAACTAACAGTACACTATGCAATCGAGGAGTTCATGTACGATATCACAATGCTTTGTTAAAAATACCCTAGCGATCGCCATCATTTGTGACGTTATCGCTATGCAGTAAATACCTGACAGTTTTATAAATCCCTGCATGAACCCCAATTTTTTTTTCTAAAAAAATATTAATTTTTGACCCGTTCCTGTGCAAAAAAATTCTTCCAAACATCAATTCAAGGCTGAGGAAAATCCCCATATGTTGCCTTTCGACCTCTACACAACTTAGGTAAGTTTCTTCTTCGTTTTAATTCTTGATATCCTTAGTTCCCTCCATTAATGGCCCCAATTGATGAAGGTTGCAAACTTATGCCATATTTCATATATTATTGCGTAATTTTTCATTCCCTAAGTATATGTTGCTTCTAGTATTATTAATTCATTGAATTTCCAATATTTAATCCTATAAAGATTGCATCTTTCACCCCGTTAAAGTTAAATCTATCCGGGATGTTTTGGAGCCCTACCCGCACTCGAATTGTGTTTAATTTTGGAGCATCGGTTCCTGTTAACGTTGGGAACCCTGTGACAATGTTTATTTTCAATTTCGACAAGTAGGCCTGTCTAGCCCAATTTAGGCCTTATTTTAGAAACAGTCTGGAACTTAGCATAAAATATACCTTTAAACTCGTATTAACATATAAAATACTTTAAAGTAATTTTTAGGGCATTTGGAGATCATTCGATATCAGTTGGAGTAATATTTGCGAGGTTGTAGTGCTTAATCGTCGAATGACAAGTAGGCCCCGTAGAGCTATCTCTAGGTTTATAGATTTAATAATTATACTAAATAGCATCTGGGGATTGGGTAGCTAGGTGGTTATAGTGATCCTGTACTTCTCTGTCATCCATCATTTTGTTGATATTTATTTTTCTATTCGGATTTATATGGTGCTTATGACTTAGGAGTAGTTTAGTGATACCTGTGCAGGGCATAGGTAGTTATTATTACATGATCATATATATATATATATATATTCTTGTTGTTATGTTGTACATCTATGACAAGAGAGGTTGGCCTTTAGCTTTGATAAGAGTGCATTGGGGTTGGGCTAGTATCACCACCTGGGTATTGAGCCATGATGCCTGGTTTTAGATATAATAATAGTTAAGGATAATAACCAATAAATTGTAATATTCTAATAATAATAAAAGTAATAATCTTTTAAATGTTTTTTCCTTGGAGTTGTATCGAGCACTCGGTAATACTATTATACTTGTTTTATCTCAAGCTTGTATCCTGGCACTGAAAAATATCATTTGACTAATTAATTCTGATAATCGAGATCGACTCTGTTTGGCAGTGAGTACAACCATTGGCACTTGAGTTCATTGTCGTACGATAGTGAATACAACTTTGTTACACTTTTCACACTTGTTATGGAGACTTGACGATACCCGATCTATTTAGGATATTGGTGATACCGTTATACTGAGGCATTGTATGTCATAACATGACAAGTACAACTTGATGAAATTTTTTTATATGAGGCATGAGATAACGAGTCTTTGATACCCTTGAGGCTCTATGTTTGGGATGTGAGTTCATGACGACGTTAGAGATTGTACATGGTGAGTGTTCCTCTATGGACCTTTCCTCTAGTATTTCGAGTGTCACAGAAGGGCGGGGTATTGGATGGAGGAGAGATTTACCAGGAATATTTAGGATAGGGATTCTGCCTTTTAGACCTATGGGTACCAGAGGAGAAGTTTACACAGGACTAGCTACTTTGTGTATGTGTATTTTACTTTTTTGCACTTATCTTCTTGAGTGTACCCTGGCTGAGATACAAGGCCTATGGTGAGCGTAAAATTTTTGTTTAAATTATTTATCACTTTGTTGCTTTAATGCTTAGTTACGGTAGTGTTATTTTTGAGACTTACTATTTATATAGGTTATTGTGCGTGGTACTTTCTGATTAGTTTTCCATTGTACTTGAGGCTACCGGTATACCGTCCATTTTCTCCTCCTGTCTTATTTTTACTCATGTTTATTATTATTATTATTCACATATACTGTTGCATGGATTTTTGGTATGTTTTCCTTCATTTCCTAAAATCCTGTTATGTGACTAGCTAGTGATAACTATTCTACTTCTTACTTGCCCCCAGATCGTTGTTCATGTAGATTCATTTGACTCTCATAGATTCCAGGTGTGCTTGACGTCCTATTTTCCTTCTTCTCTTAGTATTTCTTTTGATCTCCATGTATTTTCGGAGATATAGTTGTATTTGACTTTTGGTTCCTTGTTCTGTACTTAGTGGTTTGTATTACACTAATACAAGGTTTTGGGCATCTTTGATTTTTTATAGTTTTGAGTTATTCATTTATATATTGTTTATTAAATGTTTTTTTTTTTTTGCATTTGATATAGTAGTCCTCCACTTCGGTTTCGGACTACGGGGTTGGTTCTCCCAGTGGCAATATAGTAGGTTCCCTCATGATCCGAGAAATCAGACCGTGACACGTTATGTCGGTGTTGAAGAAGTTTAGTGTGAATTTAAAACCTATTTTGGTCAACAATTATTCTAAAATGAGTGGCTTGTTCCTATAAACACCACTAGTGCTCATGTTTTCACATGTAATATTGTATATTTCACATGGTCCCAAATGATTGGTTGTGCATACTTTTAGATGTCTTTGTTTTTATTTTGATCTTTCACACAAGTGATATCATCAGAGATGTAAATAAGTATATTATCACTAGTGATTTAGAATAAGTTTGTTTTGTACTTTCTCCTACTCCTATATAAATTATGACATGTAGTTCTTAGGATCAGATTTTAACTTAAAAGTTATAATGAACCAATTAGAAAAAAGTTATAATTTAGTTTTCCTTCAGTGTCTCTTTATATATGATTTCTATCAATAAAATATTTTCTTTCTAAATTTATGTCATTCTTTGCTTCAGAATTTATGGAATGGTCGATCATGAAACTGTTAAAGAGTTGGTAAATCTTGGGAAAGATAACTTGATACAAGTACAGTAGTTTTCTGAGTCTTTAACATGTAAATTTTCTAGTAGTGTAAAAAATTTTCCCAAGTTGAGTATCTTGTCAAGAGATGTTTAAGACAACCCATTTTATAGGAAAACCATTATACATGTGTGATCCTATTTACTATTCGACTAGTTTGGCAAGACATACTTTGCATTTGTTAAAACCAAGTTTGGGGCAAACCTTCCTTGAGGATGTTGAAGCATAGTAATAAGGCTTTGCAACAAGCTATTCTTTGGGTTATTAAAGAGATAGTTCTTTTATGTAGGAAAATAAATTATGCGTACAATCGTGTTGCCTTACCTGTGGTTTCCTCGCCTCCTACCTTGTTGTATAAGAGTTGGACCATTCTTTTAGAGGGAGGAAACGTTTAGTAGAAAATATGTCTTGAGTGTTTACCATTGTTTTCGTCATTTCTTAGTACTAGTAAAATCCTTGAAAAAATAAATGTCTCGTACTCTTAGTAATTCCCAAAGAATATAACATATTTTCTACCTAATTATCTCTCATAAATTCTTACTCCTCTTTCGTAAAAAGTATATGTTCTTTGTGGTTAGATATCCATTATTTGGTCCAACAGCAGCGAAAGGAGTTAAGGAATATTTTTCTGCCTCAAAACTTTAACAACACCATATTCTTGAAACTCAATTTGTTACTCGACAGCTACGGAGGATTTTCTACGGTAGTGGAGAAATCATGGTTTAACTCATATCCATTTTGGTGCCATAAAAGTTATGTTGACATAGCATGGAAGGGAAGTCCAATACATTGGTACTCACCTTTCACTCCTTGATACCAGAAATAATGAGTACCACATTATTTTGGGTATCACAAAAATGACTCTAAATGCTAGGATAGTCTTTGTCACCATATTTCAAAATTTCAACATATCCATGAATGATCCATATCTTACAGAGGTGTTGAATATCCAAGTCTAGATCCAAGAAGGTCCACATGATATAGAGTCCATGAAAGATAATTTTCATTATAAAATAACTTGACGAGTTTAAAATCATCTGATGGATATTTTTCATCTAGATGGAGTAAATGATTTGTTATTAAACATAGATACCACAACAGAACAACCATGTGCACCCAAGACAAACATCTAGGAAAGAAATTGTAAAAATTCATCCTGCTTCATGGGTCACAAATTATGAAAAAAAAATGAGAAAACCTATAGAACCTCTATAGTACTATGGATCTGATTTGTCAAAAAACTAGATAATATAGTATTATATGTTTTGACCACTCTCATCTCAAAATACCCAATAAAATAGCTTTTTCCATCCACTTGTAAAAACCCATATATGATCATGCCAAATAAGAGGACCCAGAAATATTCGTTTTTATCCTTCAAATTATCACGAGTGGGAAATATTGGATTAGAGTTCAACCAGGAAGGTCATGATGCATTGTGGTTCATATGTACTTTCATGGGACACTACCTATCGAATATTGAATATGACAATGAAGAATTTACTGACAATGAAATAGAATAGGATGGCGAGATAAAAAGGAATGGACATTATTCAAGAAGGTGAAAAGACGCAGATCCATCACATAGTTCACTTATCCGTCTATAAATTAAAAACATGAATTCCATTCATAAAAACCTCAACACTCGCCACCGTATTTTCTCAAATACCTAACGAAAACCCTCAACCACAAATGATACAAATCTCAAGTATTCATGATGAACCCTTTAAGATCTAGTCATACACCTAAATTTCCATAACAATAACATTTTTAAAAAATATGGTGTAATTCATGAAAAAAATTCCCAAAGAAAAATATTATATTGTCCACTAGAGAAAATCTACCCATTAGTGGTTTAGAAGCAACACTTAATTGGAAATTTTGAAAATACAATATACCAAAACAAAGTTCTGACAATAACTGGAAACTCTCTTAGGAATGTTGCTCATACGCAAATCAAAATGCCAAGAAAAGTGGAGACAATTAAGAATAACTTAGAAAAAGCATCTTATCAACATGTTAGATTCATCAAAGCCATGGAACTAAGACTGACAAACATGCAATATTTTATTCGCCAAGCACCTTACATTTCAATTTCTTCCAGCAATAGCAAAAAGTGTTAACGGCCATTAGGGAATAAATACAACAACTCAAATATGGTTCATTTAATCAAAAAGAACCTAAAAGTCACCCTACAAAACCACCCTTATTCCTCATGTCACAGTCACCACATACGTCATACTGTTCATGTGCTTTTCAAATTCCCTTTCACAACAACCAATGTCCTTTACACAAAAAAATATGAACTTGATATTTGATATCAAAATTTATGTGGGAAAGGAAGGACCCTGTTGTGGATCAAAGCAGTCTAATAGAAAGAAAGAATTTGGAGAAAGTTCCGCAGAGCCAAATTCAAAAACTTTATAATCTTAGATCAAGTTTGTCCAGACATTTATGGAATGAAGGAAGGTAATACTTCAAAATCCATCGCTTAAAATTTTCCAGACATCTATGGCATGGAAGAAGATTATACTTCAAGATCCAGTACTCCTGGATACAAAAATTCTCTAGCTGATAATCACTTGCCATCATCAAAAAATTTCTTTATGTATATGTTTTATGCCTGATCAATCACATGTAGAGCAAGATCAACCCAAGTATAATAATGATCCTACAAAGGAATAATTTGAGAAAGATGATGAGGATTCCTCACCAGACACCTAACCATATTCTTTTAAGGAATACAACACGTAAATACTCATGAATTAAGAACAATAATTTTGTAAAATAGATGATGGTCAGGATGGAATAGCAAACAACCAAATAGATAAAGAAGACCAAAACCTACAACAATAAAATTTGGTGGAATAATTTCATACTTTCACCCTAGATGATGTTGTAGTTTCAAGATGACCCTACAAAATCCAATACTTCTCTATTTGGACGGTTATAAAAACTTTGTTTAAAAGTAAAAGTACATGATATTGTTAGAGTTTAATTCGAGATTCTCATGAATTCTTCGAGACTAGTGAAATTCAGTTATGATATAAGATAAAACTACTTTCCTTACATCCTAAAATTTATGATTAAACATTAAGGCCCTTCATGAATTATTCTATGGAGATGCTATCTAAGGACATAAAAATCGTTCGAGATAGTTCTTTGAAATAAAGTGTGTACAATTGGATCGAATTATCATTATTATCCAAATTCAAAAGATGTCTAAAGTTTATTTTTAAATTGATAGAGACAACAGTCTAAAGCAAGCTTATACGTCATTACTTTAAAATATGTTGTCAGTCCATAACATAATTATCATTGTAGAAAATCCCATTTAATCATGATCCCCCAAGTTAGCTATATCCAATAAGAAATTTTCGTGGCACTGGATGACTTTTGCACAAGGAGGTTTATTTTGATGTAGATCATACAAAAATAGAGTCCTTTATAAGGCACGCAGTAAAAATGATCTAATCTCTAGATCAAGTTGCTCTTTCTATGTCCATATTAAATGAGAGAAGTTAAGTGGTTTAAATAGCCAAAGCCACTTGTTAGTGAACTGCTTCACAGCCTTATATTCTAGGGGCACAGTCATCCATAGCCATAAATTCTCCCAGGATTAATTTGACATTGTCGCATATTACCCCATTATCATGCCCTGGATTCACGCTTAGACTCGTCAAGGCATCCTTGGCCACTAAGTAGCCTTGGATGGAACTTTGACTCATACATGGTTCTATCAATCATACTCAGCTGAATCTTTTATCAATGGGACAATATAAATAATAGTATAGCTCACATGTCAATAAATAAATAAGTAACTGAAAAAAGATAAAACTCAATAGCAACTGACATAATCAATGAATAAATAAGTAACAGAAAAACGAAACAACACAATATCAACTAACATAATCAATGTTCGAAAGCCACTACAAGTTGAATTATAAATGATAGGACAATTTTAATGTCCCTCGAGGGAATTTCCATTATTCCCATGATTTTATTTTGTTTAGATTGTTCTCTCAATAGCTCCAAGTCGTTTCTCACTTGATCGGATTGATAGGCTGGGTCCATGGTAGTTTTATAGTACGTCTCCTTTTTAAAAATGCTTCTTTATGGTGTAATTGTCTTACATGAGCTCGAATCATCTTTGTTTGAATTTTGTTAAATCATGAATATTAATCACATAAATACTTCATATATGGTTTATCAAAATTGGACTATGTTTCTATTTCGTGACTATTTAAGTTCTTTGTCGAATCTAAGTAGCCACACTTTGCATGACTATGCTAAAGTAACCTGATCGGTCTAAATACGAATATACCCATAGTAAGGTGATGCAAGTGCACCTTACCTCCAAGAACCACCTCTAGTGCAATCGTGTTGGGAGGGCGTTATTGTGGTGTGGCACGCCTAGGCCTGAATAAGGCCAATTCCAGTGTTTTATTCATTTTTCCTCTAAAATTCCTCAAAAATCTCTTGTATTTTAGAGTCTAAATTGGTGTATTTGAGATCTTTTCTATGTGTCTAATCCATAGAATCGTGCAGTGCTAGTTCTACAATTATTTTTATTGGGTAATTTTTTCTTTTAATTAATACATAAACCTTTTTGGCTTATATCTTCAACCTCTACCATTAGTTTGAGCCCTACTTTGTACTATATGGTGTGTGCGTTGTGCTATATATGTATGTATAAATACTTTCATTTTCTGAGCTGCAACGATTTACATACCAATTTTTTATTTTGATTTTGACCCCGTTGTTTATATAGAAATATGGGTCTTGTTTTACTCATCTTGACACGTGGGTTATGTTTTTCTAGCCTTGCATAATTCTAAGTTGCATATGTGATTTTTGCATATTTGGGCATGCTTCTCGAGGACAATAATGGAATCCAGGTAGGCTATGATATACTTTCTTCAGACTGGGTATTAGTGTAGTAAATGTATGGTAAACCACAATCTCAGGGCTGGGATTACTATTCAAGCCCGATATGCTTATTCTTCCGACCTATGACCTGCTTAGATGGCTTGTAGCTTAACTACTTACCCTAGGGCTATATCACCCTACCCACAATTTTTAACTCTTACTCTGAAATGTAGTGTTGCTACAGGAGGAGTAATACCTTTGACACGTATCTTTATATGTTGACCCTAGACCGTAGGACCATAGTGAGGTTTGTGAGGGGATTATACTAGTGATTAGAGCTTAGTAGCTATCCACTGATTTAGACTGGTGGCTTTAAAAAAAATCTAGGTAGGCTAATTACTCTATTTTCTAATTGAGAAGTTTTGTATAATTAGGGCATATGTGTGATTTGTCCATAGCTAGCCGGTTTTGGCTTTGCTGGGTAGTTAGAATCCCTATGTGATGACAGTGTTATGCTAAGTAGTTAGCAGACCTAAGTTATGATATAGTTCCCTAGCCCAGTATGATCCTGGGAGAGTTGTATTTGAATGAGCTATGATATCTCCATATTTTCCCTATTTTGGTGTGTACTTGACCCTTAACAGGCGCCCTTTGGGCAATTGTGGTATCCTTGCTGCAATTACCTGAGGCTCAGGAATGTAGTTAGGCTATGAGAGGATATATCTCATGACTAGGCCTTGACAGCCATCCTATGGATTCCAATTTAAAGCCTTAGATTATTTTAGCATATTGATTGGTTCTGTGTAGACAGAATGAATTAAACATTTAAAAATTTAACTTGATTTTTACAGAATAATAATAGGAGATTATTTTCCTATATATATATATATATTTATATTTTCTACGACTGTGCCCATGAGCAGTACAAGGCTACTTTATCATACTACATGAGGCTATTTTCTCACTATCATTGTGATTTTTGGACATTACCTATATGAAGAAAGTCATTAGTTTGCTTTCGGAGGTGTCCAGGCTCATTTTGGGTGTATTGGTGGGATGTTAGAAATTTGGCTCTTTTGAGTGATTTTGTTTGGGGGATCTTTTCTCTAAAACAACCTTTGACGGTCATTTCATCAATTATGTTACATTTGAAATTTCATTTCCATGCTTTGTGAATATTTGGATTTTTTAAACTCGTACCTGATTCCATTTCGATCCCTTAATTGGAGCTTTTGGAATTGTAGAAAAATAGTTTTGTTGTGTAAAGTATCAGGAATAGTACCTTAATCTTTATCTTGTGGAAGTCGAACGCACTTGTATAGGGTTAGTTTTCTATTTAAAGTGATTGCGCATCTCTTGGTCGAGATCGCGTGCTTCTGGGAAATAGTTCTTTGTGATTCCATTGCATGTTCTCGCGATCACGATGATTTGGATGCTTCTAGGTTACAATTGTGTGGAACTTGAAAGCAATCATAATAAAGGCATTCAGTGCTTAGATATAGCAGTCCTACAAGTTAAAAGATGATTTTAAACTTATAATCCAGGTTTCACCTAAAATTGTTGAGCATTTAGGTGCAAATTCTTAGGGAAATTATTTAGGACTATTCATGGGTGTTTAAACCCTGGTCATGGCTTCCATGCTATCATATCCTTCCCTAGTTTCTTCTTGGCAGAACTTTTGTAGTACTATTTCATAGGATCATGTACTTCTATATGTTTCTATTTTGGATACTCTGTTTAGCAACTTTGTATGTCATTAACACCTGGTTCTGAGATTTGGGTTGTATATATTCTTTCTGCTTCTTCTGTTGTATATTTTGGTTATGTTATTTTTCAGTTTTTGTTGTTTGTGAGCATTATGTCCCATTGGGAGTTTCTCCGGTTTGAAGGGACAGGATTTTGTACGGGAGGGTTGTAGTCTCCATCAAAATTTTAAATTTAGTCCATGACATCTAGGGTTTAGATGATGATGTTCAGGGTTTGATCACCGCAGTCTAGGTGGCATACTACCGCAACTCCCTATTCTTGAGTAGAAGTGGGGGGAAATTATCATGCATTTTTTGGTGGTCTCCCGCATACTTCTAAGGGTTATGATTCTTTTTCGATTCATGTTGATTGACTGACCAAATCATCTTACTTTCTACTGACTTCATCTTCATGGTATTCCAAGAGATCTATTTCCTGTATGTTAGAGAGATTTTTCTTCTACATGGGGTGCTAGGCTCTATTATATTAGACAGGGGTACATAGTTTTCTTCATGGTTCTGGAGGAATTTGCAACATGAGATGGGTACAACGATAGCTTGAGAGCCATTTTTTTCCTGCAAAAAGATGAGCAGTCTATGCAGATTATTCAGATTATAGATTGGTGGGTATAACAGTATTGAGATTCGACCTCATACACCTGATTTGATTCGAGATGCTACTGATAGAGTCATACTTATGAGTTTAAACTTCAAATTTCATAGAGTAGAACAAGGAGCCTCACAGATTGTAGGTTTTATTCTTGAGGTTATTATCAAGGACTTGATGATTATGGGCTCTACTAGGGCCTTACAAAATCATGGAATAGATTAGTGGAGTTGCCTGTATATTCTAGACATGCCTTCAGAGTTAGTAGTGGTATAGCCTATTCCATCTATATCTCCATGCCTCATTGTTATATATACCAGATTCATCCCATGCACTTTGTTGTGAGTCTCCTTGATTGGACTACTAGTTAGTTAGTGTCGGGCAATTTGACATAACTATTGAGGGAAGGATGTAGACGAATTAGGTCCAAAAATATTTTTGTTATGAGAGTTCATTGGATAATGTTGTATTGTTGAGGAGGTCATTGGGATGTTGAAAAGTATCATGTGAGTTGTTGTGTTTTTGTTGTTTCCAACATTGGATACTATTTTTTTCTTAACTTTCACAAACTAATGTTTCTTTAGTGGTGGATATTATATGGCCCACAGGGCCATTTTCATCATTCTGTTGATATGTTTCTGTTTAGAGCATTTCTATAACTGCCCCAAGTCATTTGTGACTTTATAAGGTTTATAGGTTATGTCCCTAGCAATTATATAGTTTGAGGGTGTACTCATCTTATAAGATCCTGAATCGGTTTTGTTAAGTTCGGAATATAGATCACATAAATATTTCATGTATGGGTTTTCTAAGTTGTACTATGTTCCCATTCCATGACTATTTTAGATAATTTGGAATCTAAGTACCCCATACTTAGCGCGACCGTGCTAAAGTAATGCAATCGCACCAAATCCAAAATTCCTCTTCAGTACGATCGAACTAAGGCAACTCGATAGCCCATTACCCCCAAGAACTACCTCCAGCATGATCATGCTGGGAAGGGCGCAATCGTGGTACGGTGCTCCTAGGCCTATAATAGTCCAGTTCCAGTAGTTTTCCTAGGCCTATAATAGTCCAGTTCCAGTAGTTTTCTTCAATTTTCCTCTGAAATTTTATAAAAACTCTTGTATTTCAGAGCCTAAATTTTTGTATTTGATATTTGTTCTGTGTTTCTAATCCATAGAATCATGTGGTGATGGTTCTACGATTATACCTATTGAGTAATTCTTCATTTTAATTATTACATCAACTTTTTGAGCATATATTTTCAAATCCTACCATTAGTTTGAGCCATTTTTGTACCATATGGTGTATGAATTGTGCTCTATGTGCTGGTATAAATATTTCCTTTTTTTAAGCTACTAGGGTTTTCAAACCTATTTTTGGTTTTGTTTTTTACCTTGCTATTTATATAGAAATAGGAGTCTTATTTTACTCATCTTGGTGTTTTTTTTAGCATCGCATTATTTTGAGCTTCATACATGATTTTTTGATATTGGGCCACGCTTCTTGAGTTACACATCAGAATCCAGGTAGGCTACATTCTACATTTTTTAGAAAAGGTATTAATGTAGTATATGTGTGGTAAAGCGCCAACTCGAGGCTTGGATTACTAGCCAAGCCCCGATATGCTTATTCTTCTGGCCTGTGGACTGGTTAGTTAGCTTGTGGTACAATTACATACCCTTGGACTTTATCACCCTACCTGCGTGTTTAACACTGACTTTAGAATGTAGTGTGGCTGGGGGAGGAGTAACATATTTGATATGTACTGTTATACACTGAGTCTAGACTGTAATAAGGGTGGGAGGGGATTATACTAGTAATTATGGATTAGTAACTATCCTCTGATTTAGGCTGGTGGCTTTAGAGCTGATCTACATAGGTTGATTACCTTAAGTTTTATGCCTTTCATGCTTTATGAATCTAGATCATATGGCTAAGATACCTATACTATGTAATTAGTTCATACCTAAAAAGTCCATATGATTTATGCTCTCGGTTCTTCCCTCAGAGTAATATTATTTTTTTTTCAGTAGGAAGATTTCTAAGGTAATGATTCCACCATATGAAATTGGTTCTATGAGCTCATGCCTTCAGTGTTTATGCTAGAGTTTTACGCTCACAACTTGTGTTCATAAACTTCTTCATAGATATATAAAGTCCTTTATGATTATATAGTTCAGTTGATAATTGTATCTACAAACATACCAAAGACAGCATGTTCAGATTTATCTCAGCTCGTATAGTTGTTCCTAGTTATATTAATTCGAGGCAAATGTCAATTTCTACATGAGTGTCAATATATGCATGTATTTTACATGCATTCAATCATGTCTATTTAAGTCAGATCAATGACATCTTGTTCATGTTTAGTATTGCCCAGTCAGTGTCATGTGCAAGATCAGTATCAAGAGAGTCATCCGTTAAATCATAACATTCCTTAGTCTCTATTTCAGCCATCATTTGAGGAAAGTGATACCAAGGCGGAGACAATGTAATACAATAAAATTTTGAATTATCGTTTAAATTATTTTTCTAAAGTGTTAGACTCAAATGGTATGAGCTCTCACTTGTTCTTAGGTGGTAAATTCATTTCTGACGTGTAGAAATAGTGTTGTACGTCAATTAAGGTCATAAGAAACTCCTTACGCAAAGTAGAATTAAAAGCTTCTCTACTGGACTAGTATTCATATAGTTCCATAAGTGAGTCAACTTCAAACAATCATATTTGCTAAGGTATGTGGGATAATTAACAAAGGCTGCTTTCTCCTTGTTCCCAAAAATCCTTTGTTCAAAGTTACGATTGTAATAACATGTATATGGTTATCTTAATTACATTATTCATTGAGATCTCCCTTTATTGTATGATTATTGATAATGTTATCTAAATTGAATAAGTTACATTCTATTTATTTAAGTTGTATACTTCTCTTGAGTTTTAAAGACATGTTTATGAAAGATGTAGTAGAAGTTTGGCGGAAGATCATAATGCATTAATTTGTGATGTTTTCAAGGTTTAAATCCTAAAATTGAATTGAGGGTTTATATTTCATAACTTACTTGGAAATTTACAAGATTCTACGCCTAATTTTGAAGACCATCAAACATGATTTTGCTAATTAAGCCTAATTGCGAGTCTAAATGCTATAAATAATGATTTTCTGCTTATATTACAAGCTGAGAGTAACATTGTATATGATTTATCAACTGATGTATTTTTTGACAGCGTGTTTCCTAATGTGGTCTAATTTGAGTGTTTGGCCAGCTAGTACCATTTCAGGGTATTCCACTAGTCTAGAGGGTCAATGTTTATGTTTTTCTAGTTGGTTCCATTTTAGAGAGTTCCACTAGTTTAGATTATTAAAGTCTATACTTGGCTAGTTGGTTCTATTTGAGGGTGTTCCACTAGTTAAGAGTGTTAAAGTCTAATCTCTAAGTTTTTTACGGAGTAGTATTAGCACCGAGAGGATTCAGGCATAAAAAACCTATCCATAACCTATGTCGCCAAACATAAGAAATTATATCTTATGGCTCCTTATGTGCCTTTGGAATGTCTTGGTAGATTCACTAAGACTTTGAGCGCCCATACTCTGGCAAGGTATTGGGAGTCTCTCCAGTATGAGTTATTATGTTGGACTTCTTAGCTTAACACTCAGAGTATGTCCATTACTAAACCTCCACTGTAGTTGAATATCAATCCAATATAAAGAGTTTTGAAAAAGAAAGTTGACTTTAGCCTTTTTGGATATCAACTTCCTCTGTTGATACCTTAAAGCCTCCCTTTTTTTTTAACTATGTTCTTAATTTTTTGTTAAAAGTTATTGAATATGAAGTATTTATTGATTTTATTTAATGAGCTTTAAACTTGGAGCTTTTAAATTAATATGGTAAAATTTTCATATTATTTCTTATTGGAGTTTAGTTGAAGTTGAACCATTCAGATGTTGCATAGACATTATATTCTAATATTGTTGTATAGCCTATATTGTTCCTCTCATGTTCTTTGTTCCTTCCATTTATTGACGCGTAGTCTATGCTACATGTATTTACCATGAATATCTATCCAATTATTTGAAAGTCCGCGGTTAACATGATATGCATTCCTGAGAAGACAAGAAGTGGTGAGTCCTCATTGATCCGAGGGACCGAGCCTTTAGAATATTTTTTATTCTTTATTGTTAGAGTTGAGACTTTGCCTTAGTTTATTCTTTTTTAAGGCTAGACATTTGTTCTGGCATTCGAGTATCTAGCTTGTTGTGGCTTTTAGACATTGATGTAGTTGATATTGAGTTGAAGTTTTAATTATTTATTTTTGAATTGATTGTTGATTCTTTAAAGGTTCCCACTATTTACTTTTATACTTTAATTTCTTTTGTTGAGTATTGAGTGATGAGAACTATGCATGTGCCAAGGGTACTTCTGAGGAACCTAGTGGTTAAGGATGCCTTGTTGCATCTAGGGGGTGAGCTTGGGGCATGAAAAAGCATAGTATTAGAGCATTAGGTTCTAGTGTCCTAGGATGCCTAAAAGGCTATGTGAGGAAGAGTTTATGTTATACGTATGAACTACATTACACTTAAAACTAACAGTCTGTTAAGGGTTTAGGAATTATCCCTTTGTTTGTATTCTACTTTATGCTTTAGAGTTTAACACTGAGATCTTTTTCTAATCACACTTTACGCGTTTTAGGTCATGTAGCCCAGAAGACAGACAACTCTCCAAGTCAAAGGACAGAATCATCCAAAATAGTGTCCCCCATTTTCAGAGCCTCAGCATCCAGATAATGGTTACTAGTACAGATTTCAAAAATACCATCTATCTATTGGCCCAAATAATTGCTACTCAAGCTCAAAAGCAGGTCCCAGTTCCAGTTGTTCAGTCAGTAGCTTTTGATTTTGGTGCGGAACTTTATAGTATGAATTCTTTATAGTTCCATGGGTCTAATATTGAAGAAGATCCTAAGAATTTAATTTATGTGATTTATTGGATCACTAAAATCATCAGGGTGTTGGACGTAGACGAGTGGACCTCTCATCATATCATTTGAAAGATGTTTCCAGGTACTAGAGAGATTTATGGAGAAATAATAAAGTGGTAGGTTCATCTCTGCCTTCATATGTTTGAGTTTGAGGAGGCATTTTTGGGTAGGCTCTTTCTGAGGGAGAAGAGAGAAGAGAGGACCCATGATTCTTTAAGTTCGAAGTATTTCTTTAAGAAGAATAATTTAAAAATAGTTTAGGATATGCACAACGGGATGAGCATGTTTATTGCTAACCTCTATCCTTAATTGATAAATGAAGGAAGGGAGGATACATCAAATAGTGACATGGTATTGGAAGGTTGAAGGTCCATCTTAGAAGGATAAGTCTAAAGGGAAAGAAGTCACCAGAGTAACAAGGCCAGTACTAGTCATTCTAAGTTTAGTCATCCTAAGTATGGTGGGGATCATATGGAGTAGTAGAGGAAGAAGAAGCAAAATTATAGAAGACTATCCTTTTAATCATTTAGTGCTCCTTCACATAACTTTAAGCCTTCAAAGAGTCAGCAGAGTAGGCTAGTTTAGTTAGCTTTGCAAACTAGTACTACTCCATTGTGCGGGAAGTTCAGTAAGTACCATTTAGGTAAGTGTCAGGTTGATAAGGATGGATGTTTTGGCTGTTTCAAATTTTCCTTCTAAGATTTGTTATGCATGTAGTATGCCAACACACAAAAAAGACATTTCACCTATAGTTAAGCATGCCCAGCTTAGCAAGGTGCTTCTTCTAGTATCTATGATGGATAGAGCTAAAACTAATTATATTCTTTCGGATCAATACAAGATTAGGAATAGTCAGCTAATGTTGTAACAGGTATGTTGAAAGTGTATGATATTGATTTATATGCATTGTTATATCCTAGAGCTACCCTATATTTTGTCTCCCCATATCTTTCTATCATGCTATGCCATATTGAATTCTTGGACTAGAGTTGTGCACTTCAATTTCCTTATGAGTCTATTCTTGAGTTGGAGGGAAGTGTAGCTGTTCTAAAGGGTAAATTGTTTTACTATATAAAAACTAAACAGATGATATCTAAGGGGTGTATATACCACTTATTTTAAGGTAAGGATTCTAAGTTTTAGACTCCCAATACTCAGTTAGTTACCATAGTTAGAAATTTGGTGGGTATAAAAAGTTATACAGGTTTTCCAAGGA
>JBDJHY010315094.1:0-29709 GCA_039654485.1 Withania somnifera | reverse complement strand
CTTGTATGTGATTAGCTAGAGATAACATGTTCTACTTGTTGCTTGATCCCTATATGAGTAGCTAGCTTCCATGATAAACTGTTTGCTTCTGTGACCCTATTAATTGTCTTCCATTATTTACTGCATTTATTATTGTTATGTGCATAGTGGGCCCTCAAAGCCTACTCGGTACAAGTTGCTTCGGCATCTTGTACTTATACTATACTTTCCATGTACAGATTCGAATACAGGTGCCGGACCTTAATTCACAGACCGCTGTTCGTGCAGATTTTATTACTTTTCAGAGACTCAAGGTGAGATTGGCATCCAAATTTTCCTACTCTCTTTAATATTGATATTGATCTCCATGTATTTTTGGAGATACATTATGTTCCGTACTTAAAGGTTTTGTATTACACTAATACTGGGTCTTGGAAACTTTTGATTCTTTATACTTCTGCTTCATTGATAAATTATTTATTATACTTGTGTTTTTCGCTTTCGATGTAGTAGTCCTTGGCTTTGGCTTCGGACTAAAGGGTTGGTGCTCCTACTGGTGGTATAATCGGTGCCATCATGATCCAAAAAATTGAGTTGTGATATTTCCTGGTTGTAAGGTAGGATATAAGGTGACCCTTATGGACGACTATACTACCCCTCCACTTTAGAACTGGCTCATCTAAAAACTGGAGTCGGATAAATATGGTCCTATAGTCAATCGTGGCATAGCAAGAATGCAACTAATCGATGCTAAGGATGACATCAGAATCTAGCATTTCAAGTTCTATAAGATCTTTTGAAGTAACTTTTTGGAGGACCGATATAGGATAATATTTGTAGACCCTCTATGCTATTATGGGGTCACGATTGAGTGGAGACATAGAAGAGCTCAAGGTGTTTCTCAGGAGTGACTTGAAACTTATTAGCAATAAATAGGGTGACAAATTACAAGGTAGAACAGGAATCCAACAATGCATAAACATCATAAGAGTAGACTTGGACATACTAGTAATCACATCTAAAGATCCCCTCTATTCTTGGGGGACACTAAAGCATAATGCCAATTTTGCTTCTGACTTCCACTGGTGCTAGATGTGGTGATCCGCTAGACTAGGCAAGCTACTGGTGCTACTCATGTAGTAGATTAGGTCTAGCTATCGCCATTCCCCTGTTTGGCTAAAAGGAAATCCTTAAGCCTTTGACCAACCTGACAATCTTAAAGTCCGGACAACCTGACAACAGTCGAAATAGCCATTCAACCCAAATAGATAATTTCCAAAATAGTTCTTGCAGCACTTGCTGCAAGTATGGTGGGTGCACCTCTAGCAGTGTTGCCCTAAGAATATAACCCTAGTACCCTAACCTACTGTTCCTACTAAGGCCTAAAAATCTGAGATGGGGACTAGTTGAGGAGATGGTACCCGAGAACTTTGTTGCTACTAAGTTGGTTTGTTTCCTTCACCTAATCGATGTTGATTAAACTCGGAGGGGCTAGTCTTATCCTTCTTACTTTGGTAGGTCTCTTTCAATTTAGCCTTGTTACCTTAAATTTTCTCAAGGTGAGCCATCAGCCTACTAATATCAATGTGCCTATCAACATAACAACTCTTCCCTCCTTCAACAAGTTTGGAGAGAGTATGGACACAAATAGACTCATCATGTTTTATATATCATACACCACATTCGGAGAAAATTGAGACAAGTGGGTAAACTTCATGCTATACTCCACCAGACTCTTGGAGCCCTTATCCAAGTTCATTGATTCTCTCATCTTGGCTTCCCTCATCTCTCAAGGAAATAAGTGCCTAAGGAAAGCCTCTTCGAACTCTCCCAATCTAGAAGAGAAGCACTAACACCGCTATTTTTCTATACTAGTCAACCCACAACCTAGATACATCTTTGAGATAATAACATGCAATATCAACTCTATTTTCATTAGCCACCCTCATAAGTTCAGACACTCGGGGAACCTCCTCAATAAAAATTTATAGATTCTATCTAGCTTAGACTCATAAAAGTTTGGACAATTCTTCCAGAGAAACTCCCGAATTCTGGTTTTATTAGCATCTGGAGCAATTGGAAGAACTGTAGGGGCTGCTCCCTGCTATTTCTCTGTGTTGTGACAACTTTTGCCAATAGTTTTATAGCATAACTAAAGTTAACATTGGTGATGTTTTCCGGCTGAACTTTAGGGGATGGATAGACTAACCTCTTTACTGATAGGTAGGTTCACTACATGCTGGTTCTCTTCATGGGGGAATTATCTAAAATATGTAAACCACGAATTTAAGGAGAGTACTAGAGTTAAACTCTACCATACAAGAAAGATATGAAAGAAGGTAAACAGTTTCCTAAATGTTTTGTAGCCCTTCCATTATAAATGTGGCACGCTTCACACCTATAAAGAAGACTACTCACAAGGCTTTTAGACACTCCTAGTACACTTAAAGCTATTTCTTTGATACAAGTTCATCATACCTTGAGTTTATACCCTAGATGAGACATGTCACACAAAACCACAAACTGGACCCAACTATACCCTTAGATCTGGCAATCAGTAAATATGGCATGATACCTGAGCGAAAAAATTGTATATACATAAATAAGAAAACTTGACTCATATGATATTACTAATATGTAATTCTGAGAATATAATATGTATATAACTATCAGACTCATGTCTGAAAGCCATATTAATACTTAGAAAATGCATTGCTAGAACAAGTCTCCAGCTAACCTAAAATTAAGTACTGAAACTAACTAAAAAAAAAGGACGACAAGTCTAAATAATCTCTGGTCCTTGAAGAACAATGACTCACCACTTTTCTACAAGAATGTTATACCTGAACTTATTCACAAACATGGTGATAGACAACCTGATCTATATTATGAGACAGTGTAATGCAAGAAGGTAGGCGGTTAGTACTTGGAATGGATTGAGAATATGAGAATGCAATATGAAATCATAAATAAGCATTTACTTAACTAAATAATTAAACTAAATTAGATATATTGAGATAAAACATGCAAGTCTGACATGAAATAATTATAGTTTATCAATTAACTAAATTGAGAATTAAATTCATAGTAGAGTTTGAGTTCAATACTTTGAAGTAAAACTTGTACTGAAATAATTTGAACATACTATAAGTCTAACTGAAGTTGAACATAATAGAAGTTTCTCTAATCAACATTAAACCATGTGACCATACATAGAGTCCAACGTGCTTTCAATTGGTTGGTGTACTACACTCGGCCAAAGGTATAAGATCTTGTTTTTTATGGATCCACTAAATAGAACCATAACTTATAGGCTAATATCCTATGGTGGTACTCGTACTAAGATTGGAGTTATCTAGAACCTTAGTCTTCTCGGTGATACTACTCCAAAAACATGAAATCCTAACTGCCCATAATACTAAAACTGTCCATGATCAGTGGAGACATATCTAAGTACCTCATTAATCATGCAAAATTAAGCATGACTATTAAAAGATATTGTTTATTTAATTGAAACTAAACTTAATATTCCTAATATCCTTTTCTGAATCCAAAATCAATTATTTCTAGCATATGTTCTGATTATTATTGAAACTGGCTTAAATATTTGTAAAGCCAACAAAATCCTACATTCTAAACATTGAGTAAATTTATTCATGAAACTTAAGCATGAAGTCTAAAAACATTGCAATAAAACTCATCAATTTATGTGAATATGCATGAACTCACAAAATGACATGTAAAGTCATAAAACATGAAATATACTAAAGAGACTAAATTCAACATAAATATCATAATTGGAATAAAATCCTAAAACATAAGTTCATGGTCCAAATTGAATATTCAGAAGTTTGGACATACAGGTGAAATATTTCCCTTATTGAATCCCACATACTTGATTTGATGGCTTGGAACTATTAGTGATGGTAGAACTTGAGTTATTGAACTTGGAGATGGAACCTTAGGCTTGACAAAGAGTCTAAGATAATTTGATCAAACAATTTCAAAGAGTTGGTGAGAATGAGTTGACCGGTTTTCTAAACCCTTTAATCCATCCTTTTAAAGTGTTAAATGACATAGTTTAGGTATTTGGTATAATGGGAATTAATGAAATTAGCCTTGGTAAAAGTACATTGAAAAATTATGGAGCATTTCATGACTCACCTCATGAGTCATTCTATAAAGATCATGACTCGTGGGTTCAAGTCATGATCTTAAAATGAGAATGACTTATGAACCAACTCATGGTCTTGAAACTTGATTTATCATGTTCTGTCCACGTCCCATAATCATTTAATAAGAGTTGTGATATTCTTCCCACGACTTTTGGAACCTCTATGAACTATTTACACCTTTAAATTCATTTGAGAAGTTTCTTAAGCTAAATAAAAGAAGTTTGTGAAATTTCCTAGAAATCTGCACTGCTTTTTTCTTTTACAAACCATTTTATGGCCCGTCATTCAAGTTGATGGACCATAAGACCCTTCCTGAAAATCATCCCTCTATTCATTAGCTTAAGTTGAAGTAATGATTTTCCACGATAGCTTTTATGGATTGTAAGATGGAACGAAGGTTTGTCATTTGTTCTGTCATTCTTAACCTAGTGTTCTAAAAAGATGCCTAAGTTTTTGGGAAGTTTATGGACCATTCCACAATCCATCATATGATTTAATAAACCATAAGTTATACAACAAAACCCCTCACATACTATCTAATAGCTCATCAAAATTTCCCTAGGTTGGCAGACTAGTTGACGGATCGTCAACTTGGTTAATGGACTTTCAACCCTTCCATTAAACCTGCCTAGTTTAATTGTTAATACATTTTTCTTAGGGTTATTATGGACTTTTACCACTCTTAAATGACCTATACCATGTTGTTTTAGGCTTATTAGAGGAGCGTATATAATCCCCAAGCCCTTTATTCCATCTTTACAAATCAGTTCCTTAGGCTTAGGCAAAAGAAAATTTATGAAGTTCTTCTGTGAATAACAAAGGGTAGGATATATAGCAAGGGTTCAAGGGAAAAAATCTTCTCCAAGTTTAATCCTTCATTCTTCAATTCAGATATATGGATCAACAGGGTTTGCCTTCCACCATTATGCCCAAATACCTCATAATTTTATTCATGCTATAACTTAGAAATCTTATGGTTAAATCCAAATTTCTTTCTTGATGTTGAAATTATGTATCTTAGCATAATGTTTGATAATGATCATCATCATTGCATGTGTTCACTATAATCTAGCATGAACTTAAAGTTTTAAGAGTTAAAGTTTAAATTACATAAATGGCTTAATAATGTCAAGTAGGGCTATGTTCATGAATTATGAGTCCTGTATTTGGAATCAATATGCTTTGTTCATGAGTTTGGTTTAAATATCATGAGTTATAGTCCAGGTTCACATTTGGTCAGTTTTAAGGCCAGAAACTTCTTTTATGAACATCGTCAGGATTTCACAAATGATAATTGATGAGTTTTGGCTTTCTAAACTTAAGCCTGGTCCAGAGTCAGTTAAAATTAAAAAGAATGTTTGGTTTCCTAAATCACAGTGTAAAACTATATACTTGGACTAGTCTATAAACTTCGTATTTGAACATGTGAAAATTAATTTTTCTTCAAGGTTACCATGAGTTATGGTATGAATCATATGTTGTACACTGACTCATCTGATGATATTTTTGATGGAGTATAAATACTTGGAATACTGATCCTCAGGGCCATGAATTAGTCCCACGAGTCATAACATGGACATATGACTCATAAATCAATTAGTTTTTCATATTTCATAGCATTTACAAAAAGTTGAAATTTCATTCCAAGATGCCACCAATAGGAGTAACGAGTTGTGACTCCTACCTACAAGTCATAGGTGACTCGTGACACCATGTGATAAACTTTTTAGTTATATTTTATTAAATGCAGTCCAGTAATTTTCCATGCATTTTAACCAAGTCTTATTTTTTGCTTCGAAGTGGATCATATAAGTACCAAATATCCTATTTTATTCATTATTAACATAATCAAATCAAGAAAGAGCTTTCTTTCAAATTCTTCAATCTAAGTTCAAGAATAAACTATGGTTTCTTCTCCAAATTCAAGCCAAGAATCTTCAAGTTCAGGTATGTGATTTATGAGTAAGGGTTCCTTTCACCCTTGTGTCCAAATTCCTCAAGTATTTTGGATCATGAGATAACAAATAATTCTACGATGAATCCATAATTTATTATTTGTGATGAATTTGTGTAAATTCAGCATGTTCTTGATCATTATCATCATTATTGCATGAGTTCATGATAGTATAGCTTGGGAGTCTAGAAGTTTACAAATGGAAGTATGGATTTCCTAAATTTCTCTAAATTGTGAAGTATGGTCAAGTTCATGGTTGTAAATCCCTTTTATGGAGTTTTACGCAGTTTTCATGATTTTGACAGTTATGCCATGAGTTGTGTCAGGGTTCATATATTGTTTAATTGTAAGGTTAGAAGCGTGATTTATAAATTATTATTAGGTTGTCATGAATAATAAATCGATAAATTTAACTATATAAACTTGAGCCTGGTACAGAGTCGGCATAAATTGAAAAGAATATTAGTTGTCTGAAATACAGGACTAGTAAACATGAGCATGATAATAAAGTAATAAGTATGCCAGAGTTAGTTATTAAGTTTATGATTTCATTGTATTAATGTATCTAAAACATATAGAATGATAGTATTTATCATATGTCAGTCTTTGGAGTAGTATTATCACCAAGAGTATTCGGGTTATTAACCCTTATCCCGTAACCTATGGTTATAAGTTATAGGAAGTCAACATGGCTCAGTGAGTGCCTAGTAATGTTATTCTTAGTGGATCCACTAGACAATCATCCAGATCCATTTACTATGGTAAGGATTAGGTAGACCCACCAGCATGGTGAACGTTGGACTTTGTAGCCAATACACGAAGGATGTAGGTTGTAGAACCTCCCAAAGTTAGCTAACAGTCAATATGAAGTGATAAGTATTGGAAGAAGGTTTTTAACTAAGTTAATAGGTTTTTTTATTAAAAACTACCGAGTATACGCAACTTCATATTTCGTTATTTTATACTATGAAAGTGAAGCTTTTGACTAATATTGTTAAAACTTGCGTATTATTGCATTTATGAGTTAAGTTTTGGAAGTGGAATTTTATAGTACTTGTTCATGAATTTCACACCATGAATTTATTATTATATAGATTGTTTGTTCTCGCTCACACATTCAATACACTCAATGTACTGATCGCATACTCTTTGTTGCATGTTTTACCCCATGCAAATCCTGTCAGCCGTCTTATTTCATTTGCATTCCCAGAGCTTGAAGATTGGTGAGTACTCATTGGTTTCATTACTTAAGAGATGAATTCTACTTAGTCATTTGTTTTTATTAGAGCTATGACTTTAGTATTGTTCATTTATTCCTTGTATGGAGCATAGCTAGATATCTTGTTCTAGCAGTCAAGTATTTAGCGAATAGGATTTCAGACATTGATGTTGTAGTTTGAGATTGAACTTTCCTTATTATTTTGTATTTACTTAAATGGTGTGATATGGCAGATTCCCTTATTTTTAATGTTTGTTGATAGTTGCTTCCACTAAGTATGAGTGATAGAGCTATGTATGAGCTAAGGGTCCATCAAAGGCTACTTGATAGCTAAAGATTCCATGATACTCCTAGTGGGTGACTTCGATGCATGAAAAACTTGGTATCAGATCCAGGTTCAAGTGTACTAGTATTTCTAAAAGCCAGTATTAGGTAGAGTCTTTGTTATGGTATGAACTACAACATGCTTATAATTGAGAGGCTTTTGAGTGTGTAGTAAAATATTTCCTTTGTTCATATTCTATTTTATGCCTTGGAGTTTAAATTTGAAACTTTTTATTCTAACCCGTGCTTTACACTTTTCAAATCATGCCTCCATGTAGATATCCAGCTTGCCAAGTCAGAGGTCAGAATTAATGAAATCAAGCTCCTTCAGTTCCATAGCCTCAGTGGCTAGAAAATATTACGACAACAGAGTTCAAAGATGTCATTCACTTGTTGGCTTAGACAGTGGCTGCACAGGCTCATCAACAAATTCATGATCCTGTTGTTTAGCCTACAGTTCCTAATGCTGGGGTTGTGAGAGTGAGGAAGTTCCTGGAGACGGATCCTCCAGAGTTCCATGATTCAAGGATTGGAAAAGATCCAGAGAACTTCATTGATGAGATTCGCTGGATTAGTGAGATGATGAGAGTCTTGGATGTGGATAGGGTAATAGTTGGCAAAATATCAGATGAAAGATGTTGTTAGTTTATGGTCTGATTTATGGAAGAAGAATAGAAAGGTCGGAGCAGCTCCTCCTTCTTGGGATGAATTTGAGGAGGCATTTTTGGGTAGTTTATTTACTAGGGACAAGAGATAGGAGGAGTTCATGAGTTTATAAGTTTGGAGCAGAGCACCATGTCTTTATATGAATGCAACATGTGGTTCACTAAGTTGTCGAGATATGTTTGGAGATGGTTGCTAACATGCATAACAATATAGATATGCTCGTTTCTAACTTCTCCCTTTATTTGATACAGGCAAGGAAGATATCAATGTTTAGTAGTGATATGGTTATCGGTAGGTTGATGGTCCATTTGGAGAGATTGAGAAGGATATGACTATATGAAGAGATTTAGAAAATTAATAGGGCTAAGAATGGACATTTTAAACTTAATCATCCAAAGTCTAGTGGTTGGTTCAGGTAGAAACAACAATAATGTTCTAGTGGGCCAACCCCTACTTCTTTTAGTGCTCCATCATATAACATCAAACAACCTCAGAATTAGCAGGGCAAAATAATTCAAAATTCTCAAGGTTGTGTGACAGGAGGGAAAACTTACCCGATGTGTGGAAATATGGTAAGAATCATGAGGTTCATGTCGTATGGGATATGATGTATGCTTTGGGCGTGTTATGGTGGTCATAAGCTTCACAATTATCCTTAGGGTTGTTTTGGGTGTGGCAAGCTAGGCTACAGGATTAGGAAATTTCCTTTGGATAGATAGGGATTTGGAAATGTTAGAGCTTAGACTAATGCAGTAGCAACATGCCCATCTCAGAGTGGTGGTTAGCGCCAAAGACAATTATATGCTTTAGGCTCCAATAAGGATCAGGAGCAAGCATCTAATGTTGTGATAGGTATGTTCGAGGTTCATGATACTAATGTGTATGCATTCTTATACCTTTTATCTACCTTATAATTTGTGTCCCCATATGTTGCTAAATATCTTGTAATGTGTCCTAAAATATATCTGTCTTTATCTATTTTTGAACCCTTTCATGATTGAATTATAGTCGATAGAGTCTCGTAGTTTGCCCGTGTCTGTTCTGGATATGGTTGTTCCAATTGATCTTCATAAGTTAGATATAATATACTTCGATGTTATTTTGGTTATGGATTGACTCCATTCATGTCATGTTGTTTTTTATTGTAGTACTAGAATTTTCCATTTTTAAATTCCTGATAAACCCATTGTTGAATAGGAGGGTTGTGTAGCTTGTACTAAGGGTAGGTTCCTTTTATATCTAAAGCCAAAAGATGATCTTTAAAGGGTGTTTCTACCACTTAGTTTGAGTTAAGAACTATGAGTTTCAGACTCTAGATATTTAGTCAGTTTCAGTTGTCAGGGATTTTCTAGATGTGTTTCATTAATATTTACCTAGAGCCCTTCTTACAAAGAGATAGACTTTGGTAGAGACCTTATCCTAGGCACTCAACGCATTTTTATTCTATCATATACAATGTCACCAACCGAGCTTAGTTGAAGGACTAGTTAGTAGACCTCCTAGATAAGGGGTTTATCCTTTCTATTGTGTCTCCCTGGGTGCCCCTATCTTAGTCTTTAAAAATAAAGATGATTCCCTCCAAATGTGTATAGATTATGGATAGCTGAACAAAGTCACAATCAAGAATAAATATTCCATTCTGAGGATTGATGACTTGTAATATCAGCTTCAAAGAGGCACTTCTCAAAAATAGATATTCGTTCTGGCTATCATCATCTTAAGGTCAGAAATAAAGATATTTCAAAGACTACATTCAGAACCTATTATGGACATTTCGAGTTTATGGTTATGTACTTCGGTTTGACTAAAGCTCCTACAACTTTCATGGACCTCATAAACAGGGTGTTTAATTAATGTTTGGATCTATTTATTATTATTTTCATTAATTACATTTTGTTTTCTCCAAAAGTAAGGAGGAGCACTCATACCATCTTAGAGATGTTCTTCAAATTTTTAGAGAGCATTGACTTTATGTGAAACTATCTAAGTGTGAGTTTTTTCTTTATCATCTAGTAAGGGTATTTGAATGGATTCTCATAAAATAAATATGTTAAACATTACCCTTTATTGACCTCTCCTTCATATTGATTGATGCGGAGGATGGGGGTATGATAGTGCAGAATGCTATGAGTCATCTCTTTTTATTAAGGTGAAAGAGAAATAAGATAGTGATCCAGTCCTAGTTTAGCTGAAAAATACAGTTCAGAAGCAAAAAGTTTTGGTTCTCTCTCAAGGGATAGATAGTGTTCTTCGTCATCAAGATTGCATTTTTATTCCATTAGTTGATGGATTGAAAGAGAGGATCTTGTCTAAGGCTCATAGTTCTAGAACTTTTTTCACCCTAGATCTAGAAGATGTATAGAGATATAAGAAAGGTGTATTGGTGAAGTGGTATAAAGAATTACATATCTGAGTTTGTAGCTGTGTCCTAATTATCAGGAAGTGAAAATATAGAATTAGAGACCAGCTAGAGAGTTGTACAGTTTTTATATTCCGACATAGAAGTGGGACGTGATCAATATGGACGTTTTAATCAGATTTCCTTATCCCGGAAGCATAATTCTATATGGTTGACAGTAAATCGAATGAATAAGTCATCTCTTTTCTTGCCTATTTACACAAGATATTCAACCGAGCAGTATAAGAGGATTTACAAGCATGAGATTGAAAGGATGCATGGGTTACCTTTGACTATTTTCTTGACTGTGGTATACATTTCACATCACACATATGGAGATCTCTTTAGAGGGACTCGCTAAGTCTGTTTGAGTATAATATTTCATCCACAGATAGATGGTCAAGATGAGATGACTATTCAGGAAGTAAAGTATATACTGAAGGCATGCTCAATTAATTTCAAGGGAAATTGGGTTAAGAACTTGCCAATGGTAGAGTTTTCATACAACAACAACTATCCCTCTAGTATTCATAAGGCCCCATTTGAGGTATTATATAGGAGGTGATTTAGGTTTACAATTGGAAAGTCCGAGGTAGGTGAGGCAACTAAGGTTGGTCCAGAGCTTGTTCATGATTCAATGCAGAATGTTCAAATTATTAAAGAAAGATTAAGAATAGCTCAACGGTGAAAAAATATTAAGCAGATGTGAGAAGAAGAGACCTAGAGTCTGATAAGGGTGATAGGGTGTTTTTAAAGGTATCTCTGATGAAAAGAGTCATGAGGTTTGTACAGAAGTAAATGAAAATTCTATGTTATATCATGCCATACCAGATTCTGAGGAGGGTGGACAATGTTTCCTATGAGTTGGATCTTCTAGTAGAGTTAGAAATGGTTTACCCTATTTTTCATGTGTCTTTGTTGAGAAAGATCTTGCGTTATCAATCCTTGGTAGTTCCTATTAGATTATTAGTATTCATGACATTTTAACCTATGTGGAGGTCTCCCTTCAAATCCTAGATAGATAGGTTTGAAAATTAAAGAATAAGGAGATAGCATCAGTTAAGATTCTATAGAAGAACCACTTAGTTAAGGGAACAATATAGGAAGCAAAGAAAGATATGACGAGTAGATAATCACACTATTTCTACCTCAGTATGAGGTAATAGCCTCTATAATCATTTTTTATCCTTGTCCATTCATGAGAATGTAGCAAGTTGCTTGTAGCATTACATAAGTCCCAATATGTGTATTCATGCTTATTTGATGAGTTCATGGTAGTTGAAGTCAGTTGTGATAGCATGCATGTTAGTTGATTGAGTTAGTAGTTTGATCATGTTTGATGGTTCATCGTGATGTTAGTGGAAGTTTCTGTAGCCATTCCTCAGCTTTGTAGTCTTTTTTTCTCTTTTGCCTGAGTTGATCTTTCATTCGAGAAAAATTGATCTATAGGGGGATATATTGTAATACCCATACTTGGATCAGTCTGTAAACTCCTTTGAACTTATGAAAACCAATTTTTCCCTAGTTACCAAGAGTTGTGGTACAACTCATGAGTCCTATACAAACATGTCTGATGAGATATTTGATAGATTCCAGAAACTTGAAATTTTGGTCCCCAAGACTATAAGTTGGTCCCACGAGTCGTAACATAGACCTATGGATTGTAGATAAATTTATTTTTCTAAGTTTTAGCCTTTTTAAAAACTTGAAATTTCAGTCCAGGATGCCATGAGCTGGAGTCATGGTCATGACTTCTACCTACGAGTTGTAGGGTGACTCTTGACACTCTATGATGAACTTATAAATTTTGTTTTATTAAAAGAATTCCAGTTATTTCTCATGTATTTATTTACCTAATCCCTTGTCATTTTTCCTTCTTAATTGGTTAATATAAATATCCAACAACCATATTCTATTCATTCTTAACATAATCAGATCAAGTATTTTTTTAAAAAAATTATTCTTTTTAGATTCAATCAAAGGATGGGTTTATTTTATGAATTCAAGGAAAGAATCTTCAAGTTCATGTATGTGTCTTATGAGCAAGGGTTTCTTTCACCCTAATAGTCAAATGCCCAAGTATTTTGGATCATGAGATAACATAGAATTCTAGGGTAAATGCCTATTTATGGTTTATGATGAAGTTGTGTATCTTATAATATTCCTTGATCATTATCATCATTATGATAATATATCTTAGGAATTTTAAATTTTACTAATCGAAGTATGGATTTTATAATTTTCTCTAAAATTTGTAAAGTATTGTAAGGTTCATGGTTGTAAGTCCCTTGTAAGGAATTTATATGCATTGCTCATGATTTTGGCAATAATATCGTGGGATGTGTCAAGGTTCATGTGTTGGTCAATTGTAAGGTTTGAAGCATGACTTATAAATATTGTCAAGTTTTTATGAATTATAAAATAATGATTTGTCTTTCTAATCCTAAGCCTGGTACAGAGTCAACATAATTTAAGAGAATATTAGTCGTCCGAATTACAAGCCCAGTATGTGTGAGCATGATAAAATAGTACGAACTAAGATAGAGTCAGTAATAAGTTCATGAGTTCATGGGCCCAATGTGCCTAATATAGATAGTATGAGTAGTGGCAAGTATATGTTCAGTTTTAGGGCTTAGTATTAGCACTGAGAGGATTTATGTAACATAACAGTTATTTCATAACTTGTGTTTGCTAGCCATAGGAAATTTATAATGGACCAATGATTTCCTAGTTATGTTATGTTTAGTGAATCCACTAGGATGTCACTTTTCTCTCATTTCCCTGAAAAGGTTTAGGGAAACCTACCAGCATTGTCAATGTTGGATTTTTAGCCATGTGCACAGAGGATGTTGGTAATAGATCCTCCTAAACTCAACTAAGTATAAGTCTAAAGTTATAAGTGTTGAAAGAAGGTTTTTAACAAAAGTTCATAAATTTCTTCATTAAAAACTGTTAAGCCTACATGATCTGATATTGATTTATTTTATACTATGAATGTGAAGATTTTGACTAATATTACAAATTTCATCTTGTTTCTTATGTGAGTAGAGTTTTTGAAGTGACATTTGATCGTATTGTTCATGCATTGCACAACCATGAGTTATCTTATTTTTATATAGCATATTGTTCCCACTCACATAATCAGTACATATATATCATGTATTGATGTCATACTTGTATTGTTGTTTTACACCATGTAGATCCTATCAGTCATCCAGACTTTTCTAGTCAACTGGATTAGCATTCTTAGAGTTAGAAGATTAGGTGAGTACTCATCGGTTTGAGGACCCAAAAGATGAAGTCTATATATTCTTTTATTTTTATTAGATCTATGACTTTAGTATTGTTCATTTATTCCTTCTTTGGAAATTAGATAGAAATCTTATTCTAACAGTCCCGTATTTAGCGGATCGAGGCTTTCAGACATTAATTTATTAGGTTGACATTGAGTTTATCCATTATTTCATTTATTCCATTTATTAACTAACGTGAGTGCCATTTCTCACTATATGATATTAATTCCATTGTGTATGAGTGTGTAGCATTATGCATGATCCAAGGGTCTACCCGAGTCTACTCGCTAGCTAAGGATGCAATGTCATGCCCAGGGGGTGGGGGTGACTTAATAGAATTACATGATAATTGTACCTAAGATCTATCTTAGAGGCACAACATTGATTCTATGAATGGGATACCTTTTCTTGATAGTGACCTTATTCAACTTCTTGTAATCTATACATATATGAAAAGAACTATCCTTCTTATGCACGAACAAGATAGACGCTCCCCAAGGTAAAACATCGGCCTGATGAACCATGTGTCTAGAAAATCTGCTAACTTTTCCTTGAGCTCTTTAAGATCAGTTGAGTCCATTCTATATGGAATAATATATTTGAGTTGCGTATCTTGGATAAAATCAATCCTAGAGTCAATATCTCGGTCTGGAGGAATACCCTGAAAATTGTCTAGAAATACTGCGGGAAAACCTCTAACCATGGGAACTAACTACAAGGTGGGAGTCTCGGACTCAAAGCCCTTAACTCTAACGAAGTGATATTTGAAACTTTGGAGATCATTACCTCCCCATAATCCTGGAGATAAAATGACCCTAAGGCATGATGGAGCTATCTCCCTACTCTAGAATTGACTAACCAAGAAATTGGAACACAACATGTACAATTCTATCAAGTCTATCTTGTCTGACTCTATCAAGTCTATAGAAGTAACTTTTCCAAGAACTGAAATTGTATAATTCCTAAAGAACCTTTCGTCAATTATGGAATCACCAACCGAGAGTGGATACTAAAAATGATTCTGGAAGTTGAACAGGACTAACCCCAAACTTCACAGCAAAAGAAGGTGTAACAAAACACTAAAAATGTATTAAGCATTCATTAGAGAAAACTTAAAACATATCATTTGACAACATCCAATGAATCCTCTTGGTATTGGTGGGACCCTTGTGCATATAACCGGTTTTGGCACTGACGACCACCAGTACATGGAGTTGCACCCTACTAACTAGTACGGGGTAGAGTTGTTGTTAAGGTTTATGATTGTGCTATGCCTATATTTTGGTTCCCCCTTATTTCCACAGGGCAATCCTTTACTCTATTACTTGGTTTTCCATAATGAAAACATCTATCCTATCCTACCAAACATCTTCCTGGATTATTCTTCCCATACTGAATGCAAGTATAAAAGGTCATAGTATTGGTTGCAACATTACCCTAAGACTTTTCCTAGAGGACTTCCCTTTCTAAACTAACTATTCGGAAATGTTAGAGCTAGTGTACTAGCTGAACAAGGAGATGGTTCTGAAAACATCTACTGAGAAGCAATCATGCTTCCCCTACCATACTATGTTGTTGACTCTGATCAGGCTAATTAAACCTTATTCACTTGTTCTTCCTATCCCTCTTTATTACCTTCTCTTTCCCCATCTATTGAGAATTTGTCATAAGTATGGAGAGATTTATGTATCCAATCAACATTGCCATTTTTCACTCTTTCCTCGCTAAATCATTTATCCAAGAAACATACTTACCCATTCTGGCCCTAGAATGAACAACCATCTTAGTACCATACTTGGGTAGTTGCATGAATTTCAGGTCACACTTCTTCATAGACATCAAACCCTGCCTATGGTTCATGATCTCCTCATCCTTAGACTTCCTCAAATACCTTAGAAAGAACCTGTTAATGAAAGCTTCGACAAACATCTCCCAAGTAGAAGGAGAAGAACACTCACCTCTAAAGTCCTTTCATTGAGTGAACTAGGGGTGTGCCACATCCTTGAGACGGTAGGATACCAACTCAAATCTTTCCATTCCGCTTGTCAACATCATATCAAGAATCTTTATAACATAATCTATGAAATTTTGGGAATCCTTTTCTACATTGAACCTAATAAACCTGTGGGTGTCATTCTGAAAGTCTTTAACCCTCGAAGAAATAGTGCCCTAGGCTGGGGATGAAGGATCAATAGCTTGATGGTTGACCTGGCTAGTGACTGATTAGCCAACAACTGAATAACATCCCAAAATTTAATGGTGATGCCTTTCTCAGGTGGCATGGCTGGATCAGGATGGACTGCTTTCTTAGCCTGATGATATAATTATCTGCAAAGAGGCATGATTATCTGAAAGGATAGATCACGAATTTGAGGAAGATTGAGTTATAATCTATAGGATAAGACAAGAAAAGAAAGAAGTGAGACTTTTTTAAGCATCCAGTAGCCTCTCTATTACAATTTTGGTGTGCTACACACCAATAAAAGATAATCTACTAAACTCATCTTTAGACATTCCTTAGGACACTTGAACCTTGGGCTCTGATAACAAGTTTATTACACCCCAAGGATACCCCTTGGAAGTAACGTAGCACTCAGAACTTACAAGTTAGCCTAAGCAATCCCTTTGTACATGAACTTGTTCATAAACATAGAATATAGTTATAGAAGTAAAGGACATGAAATATAATACCAATAGAATGACTTAAAGTTTCAATGTTTTGACATAAAATATTAATACTGAGACTGAAAACATACTAAAATACATGTCTAAAACCTCAACTAAGAAATAAGGTGAACTATTAGGAAAAACCTCCAAATAATTCTCAAAACATAAGTCTAAAATAAATACATGACATAAATAAAAACCAACTCCAGTACTCGATCTATGAGGACTCAACAAGATACAAGCAAATGTCTTCTATTAACCACTTTGATGAAATAGGGACCTATATATGTGTTATTATAAAAAGATGCAGCCATAAAGCTAAATCAATACATATAATATACTAGTACAGGAGTGTATGCATATAATCATGAAATAAACATGAAAATATCAGAGTATATAAATAGGAGATGAGAGCTCAAGTCATTTTATAAATCTAAATAATACTATGCAACAGACCAAAAACAATAGTAAGCTAAGAAGTCATAATCTCTTATCAAGTTCTAAAATGTTATAACCAGTCGTAACTCTTACTTGTGTCAATGCATCCACTTTAGTTGTAAAACTTAAGTCATTAAGTTGGAGTTTCTAATAACTGACATAGATGATGCAATAAGCAACATGGAGTCCAGTGTCATACACCTACACTGAAAATGGTTTGGAGTCATATACCCACATTGAAAAAGGTCACCCTATCCTACCACAACTAGGGATAATCATGTCATACTAAGCTAAGGATCCTTAATAAAATCATAAATATAAACCTATGTTAGTAATATAGTTTGCGGACACAAACACCGCCCTCAACTAATGAGTAGATTAAAGTCCTTTAGGGGCTAAATAATCCTCCAAAACATGCATTATGCTCATAATTCATGAAAATATACCATATGGAAATATCTAGGTACCCTTTGTAATACTGGTCATTGATGGCTGGCTAATTACCATATCTAACCTGAGTAGATTATGATAGTTGAGCTATATCTCCTTAGTTTCTTTTCATACCTTATCATACTAAATCATAATTCTTGTTAAAATTCAATCAATGTTCATAAATTCAATTTAAGAATATCATGATATAATTTTCCTTTATTTCAATATGCTAAAATCATAATACTTGTCATAATATATATTAAACAAGTTTTAAACATTCTTATTGATATAATTTCATGGAGACACTAGGTAAATCATGCTATTAGTCTAAAATCATAAGATGTTTGCAGATTCAAATCATAAAGACAATTCCTATAAATATCATAAACTTGAGGCTTTGAACCCTAGATTAAAGCATGGATATTTTCCTGAAAATAGAAGGCTTTTGGGAATGACTGTGAGATAAACTCTCCCCCTTACCTGTATGGAGCAAAATCCTTAGGTAAAAGATCATGGAATATATGTAAACTTGAAAATTTGTATGCTCTGTTCTTGAGAGAACTTCTTCTTGTCTTGTCTATATTTGCTAAATATGAATAGAATAAGAGAATAAAGGATTTTCTATATATATTTGGGGTATAAAGGGGATTAAAACTCGTTAATTGCATGTATTAAGGTTAGGTAAAAGGTCCAAGATACCCCTGGATGACTAAATGAAATTGCAGGAAATATTCTATCACAGAGTACCATGGGTTAACCTACAATTCGTGGTGTTGAATCATGAATCGTCAGTTGACTCATGGCTCTAGATTTTGTTTTTGTGGATTGATGACTCAATATACCACGAGTCGTATTTATGACTCATAGGTCCTTTTCATAAGTTGCGGATTTGACTTGTAGCTTTATAGCTTGGAAATTTATGTTTCTAGATCTCTAAATCAAAACTTAACAGCATGACACATACCTAGGAGTCACAATAAAAAATGCCTTTAATCGTGGTCTCAGAGTAAGAATATTATTTAGGGATTTCAAAATGACAAGGTTCTATCCAACTCTCAAAATCTAATAGATGAATTGGCTCACAAGTCGTGAAGCCTAGTCACGAGTCCTGACATGACTCGTGACTCCCTAAAGAAAAATTTCTATTGTGGTTTTGCAATTTAATATGATATATGAACTTTCTAGTCTAGTATAATTATAGGGTCTTACATCTACTAATGAATCCAAAGACTTGAGTTTTAAACTCTCTTCTCGAAAGTTGATCTTTTGTAATACTGGTAAGACTTGCATAAACGTTTCAATTCATGTTGTAGCTCAGTGTTAGGTTTAGTTCATGCATTTCACAATCTTATTTTCATGTTCTAAGTTTAGGTTAAGTATATGTTGATTCATGTTGCATTCTTAAATACCAGTACATTCTACGTACTGACACATACTTGTCCCTAAACTCACACTGTAGATTTAGAAGCTCCTTCCCATATCATGGTTAGTAGATTTAGAAGGTATCAGTCAGGTGTTGGTGCGTCTTTATATTTTGACAACAAATGTTTATTCTAGACTAGCCTTCCTTTTTTACTTTCAATTACAGTTGTATAGAGTTAGTTGGGGGCATGTTCCAGTAACCCTGCAGTCATTAATAGAGGGTTCGAAGATAGTTAGTTAAGCATTTGAAGTAAACTTTCAATATATTTTATTATTTTTTATGGAAACTCCTTGTTTCTATTTTATTTACATTACTAGAGTTCATCCATGTATATGCTTCCACAGTACCTTTATGATATATATGTTTTATGGCTCATATATAAGAACCTAACTATCTAGAATCTGAACTATTACCTCATCATAATTGAGTCTATCCTTTATACCTATGATCTCAACATGAACAACCAATGACGGATCAGTCAAAAATCTTCAATAGAGAAAAATGAAACACCGTATAAACTATTGCTAACTCAGCCAGAAGTTCCAAGTCATAGGCCACTTGGTTTACTCTCTATAGAATCTGATAATGGCCTACATAAAATGGACTAAACTTATCTTTATTATTAAAATGAATCATAACCTACATGGGTGAAATCTTCAAATAAACCCAGTCATCAACGTCAAATTACAACTCTCTTTCTAATATTAGCATGAAACTTTTGTCAGCTTTGAGTTATTTTAAACCTTTTCAGAATAAGCTGAACCTTTTGAGTGGCCTGAAACACTAACTCTTGTCCTATCAAAGCTATATCACCAATCTTGAACTAGAAAATAGGAGATATATTTCTTCTCCATAGAAAGAATTAATTTGAGCTACCAAGCTACTAGAGGGATAATTATTATATGAAACTCTATCAAAGGCAAATGGTCATCCCAATTACCCTTGAAATCAAGTGCATAAGCTCTTGTCATATCCTTTAGAGTTTGGATGGTACGCTCGACCTAATCATCTATTTTTGGATTAAAAGAAATAGTAAAGTAAACCTAAGAACCCAAACCTCGCTGAAAAGATCTCTACAACTATGAAATAAACTGGGTACTATGTCTGAAATCATGGTCAAGGGAAAAACATTCATACAAATAATCTAGTTATAATCTGACATAATCCCCCATTGTAAATTGGGTGTGAATAGGTGGAAAATAGGTTTATTTGTTTGTTCTATCCACAATCACATAAATAGAATCACATTGCCTCTTAGCATGTGGTAACCCAGTAATAAAGTCCATATTAATAACTTCCCATTTCCATGTCAGAATCTCAAATCTCAAATCTCACCTGCTAGCTTCTGATGTTCAAATTTCATCTGTTGGCAATTAGGATACTTAACCACATACTTAGCTACGTACTTCTTTATTTTATTCCATCATTAAACTTCTCTTAAATCCATGTACATTTGAGTAGCACCAGGATGAATAGAGTTCCTTGTACTTTGAGCCTCAGACAAAAATTTTTCCTTCAAACTATCAATATCGAGAACACATAACGACCCTGATAACGAAGCACCCAATCTCTGTCTTGAAAAAACCCTGCATTTTCATCTTACTACAACACCCTTCAACTGAAGCAATGCCAGAACATTATCTTATTTTTCTTTTTACCAACCAACAAAGACTCAGATACATTTTTAACTACAATACCACCATTATCAGTACCAACTAATCTTACACCCAAATGTGTAAGCTAGTGCACATCTCGAGAAACTTCCCTCATACCTTCTACATGAGCTAAACTCCTTATAGAAAGCCTACTAAGGGAATCAACAACACCATTTACCTTACCATGATGGTAAAAACACTCATGTCATAACCCTTCAGTAGTTTTAACCATATCCTCTGAAGAAGATTCAACTCTTTTTGACTAAATACATATAGAATACTATTATAATCCATAAAAACATCCACATGAACACCATACAAATAATACCTCTATGTTTTTAGAGCAAAGACTATAAAGCCAACTCAATATCATGAGTCGCATAGTTCTTCAAAAGAACCTTAAGATGCTTGGAAGAATAGTCTATAACCTTCTATTTTGTACAATGATACAACCAAAACCAACCTCGAAGCATCACAATAGACTACAAATCCTTCAGTACCTTCTGGGAGGGTCAACATTGGAGCCAAAGTCAACATATCTTTCTATTCTCTTAAACTCTTCTCACAACTATCTAAATACTAAAATTTGACCTTCTTGTGGGTCAATATTGTAAGTGGAGTATCTAAAGATGAGAAACCTACTATGAATCTTCGGTAATACCTACCTAAATCCAAAAAGCTCCTAATATTGGATGAAGAGGTGGGTCTAAGACAATTAATCATAGAATTTATCTTTTTAGAATAAACCTAACCCTTTCTAGACACAACATGACCAAGGAAAGCTATAATTTCACCCAGAACTCATACTTAGAAAACTTAACATACAACTGACAATCTAAAAGAGTCTATAGGACTATTTTTAAACTAATAGCAGAGTCATCTTTACTCTTGGAATATACTAAGATGTCATCAATAATTACGATCATAAAAGAATCAAGATTAGACTTGGACACTCTATTCATAACATCCATGAAAGAAGTTGGGGCATTGGTTAATCCAAATGACATGACTATGAACTTAAAAATCAATATACCAAGTCCATAAGTCAGTCTTTAGAATATCACATTCCCCAAACTTAAGCCAATAATATGTAATACCATATACTTCGATCAGTCTATAATCTTTGTATTTGAACTTGTAAAAAATTATTTTTCTTTTAAGGTACTACGAATTGTGGTATGACTCATGAGAAGGCCTCACGATTCATAGGCTGACTCATCTCATAAGATTTTTTCTGGAGTTTAAAAACTCAAATTTTGATCCCTAGGACCACGATTAGGTCCACAAGTCATAACATGGACCTATGACTTGTAGATTATTTTGTTTGACATATTTTTTAGCCTTTCTAGAAACTTAAAGTTTTAGTACATGATGCCACGAGTTGGAGTCACGATTCATGACTCCAACCTACAAGTTCTATGGTGACTCATGACACCCTATGAATAACTTTTCAGTTATATTTTATTAAGGGTAGTCCGGTAATTTCTCATGTATTTTTGGTCTAATCCCATATAATTTTGACTTCAGAATATGTTAATAAAAAAACCCAAAAATCCTATTCTATACATTATTAACATTATCAGTTCAAGTAGGGTTTTCTTTACAAAAATCTTCTCTCTGAGTTCAAGAGAAGGTTAGAGTTGTTTCTATAAATTCAAGCCAAGAATCTTAAAGTTCAGGTATATGGGTTATGAGAAAGAGTTCCTTTCACCCTTGTTCCCAAATCCTTCAAGTAATTTGGGACATGAGGTAACATAGAATTTTAGGGAGACTTTCCAATTTATGGTTTATGATGAAATTGTGTATCTTAGCGTATTCCTTGATCATTATTATTATTGTGTTCTAGTTAGTATTTCTTGGAAATTTGAAAGTTTTACTAATCGAAGTATCGATTTCATAATTTTCTCTAAAATTTATCAAGTATGGTTAGGTTTATTGTTGTAGGTCCCTTATGTGAAATTTATATGCATTATTCATGATTTTAAAAAAGATGCCTTGGTTTGTGTTAGGGTTTATATGTTGGTTAGTTGTAGGTTAGAGGCATGATTTATAAATATTGTCATGTTTTCATGAATCATAAAATAATGATTTAGCTTTATAAGCTTCAGACTAGTATAGAGTCATCGTAATTGAAAAGAATATTAGTGGTATAATTATAGGACCACTCAGTGAGAGCATGATAATAAAGTAAGATAGATTCAATAATAAGTTCATGAGTTCATGGTCCCAATGTGGATAAGACAAACAATATGAGTATAGGTCAACATAAAGTTATGTTTTTGGAATACTATTAGTACCAAGAGGATTCGAGTGACATAACGGTCATCTCATAACCTACGGTTGCTAGCTGTAGGAAACTTAGAATAATTCAATGAGTTCCCAGTTATGTTATGCGTAATGTATCCACTAGGAGGTCATCCAGTTCCCTTTACCCTAGAAATATTTAGGAGACTTACCAGCATGGTGAATGTTGGATTTTACAGCCATATGTATAGAGGATATCAATTATAGAACCTCCTAAAGTCATTTAAGTGTAAGTATGAAGTGATAGGTGTTGAAAGAAGGATTTCAACTAAATTTAATAAATTTATTGGTTAAAAATAATAAATTTTGCATGATTTGATATTGAGTTATTTATACTCTTTATGTGAAGCTTTTGACTAATATCGTCAAAATTTGCATCTTGTTTCTTATCTGAGTCAAGTTCTAGAAGTTGAAATTGATACTAGTTGTTCATGCATTGCATAACTATGAGTTAATTTATTTTTATATAGCCTATTTTTCCCACTCATATATTCAGGACATATCATATATTTATCGCATACTTGTGCTACATAATTTACACCATGCAGATCCTGCAAGGTGCCCATATGTTTGTGGTTGACTGAATTTGCATTCTCTAACTTAGAAGATTTGGTGAGTCCTCATTGATTAAGGGACCCAAGAGATGAAGTATATTTATTCCTTTATTTTTATTAGATTTATGACTATAAAATTTTTCATTTATTCCTTATTTGGAGATTAGCTAGAGATCTGTAATGACTCGCTCTTTCATTTCCTTGTATTTCATTTTTTCTTGTACTTACAGCTGTTTGGTAGTTAGCCCAGGTCGGTTATGACTTGCTGGAACAGATAGCTCGGTGCCTTATGAATTGTTTGCTCGATATCTCAGTTTTCCTATTTTGAAGTTTTAGTTTTGAAATAGTGGAACTTAAGAGTAAAATAGTAGTAAACGTACTTGAAATAGAATTTTGATAGTGCTGTCAGCTCTGAAATACCGGCTTTGGTCTAGATGAACTTTAATTTTGTGTCCTAGGCTTTTTATTTTGAGTTTGGGTTGTTTTATGGAAATTCATTCCAACCGAACCTCATCTTGGAGCATGGGTAGTCTTTTGATGATCGGAGCATCGGATTGGGATTTCGTTGATTTTTTCAGCTTTAGAATTTGGGCTATTTGAGCCATGGGTTTTCTTCCCAAGGTGCCCGGGCTTGTTTTGAGTAGGTTTGTAGAAGTCCTTATTTAGGCTCCATTTTGATCCTTTTGACTTTGGGGCATTTTTACTTAAACAGCCTCGGATGGTTGTTTCATCGATTCTGTTGAGTCCATGGTGTGTTTTCCACCCAAAATTCACTTTTGGTTTGTTAGAATTTAACTCTAAATGCTTGTTTTAGACCACATAGAGTTTTTCCCATTTTTCCTTATTTGTTGCAGGTCATAGACCGCCCCGGTAACCGTTGGGCCACCGTAAAGAGGTTGCCTCTACGCCCAAGGGGGCCTCCCTAGTGAAGGTCACCCCAACACCGAGGCATCCTCCTTGGAGAGGTCGCGCCTGTGGCCAAAAGGGAGCCCCAACAACCCCCTACTGCCTATAAATAGGGCATCACCCCCTTTCATTTCCAGATTTTGGCAATTCATTATTTAGCATAGGTTTGTGGTCTTGGGGTTGTTTTGAGGTGTTTTAAGTTGTGGGGAGTTGTGAGGGTATGGGAGTTCGCGGTGTTGAGTTTTCTAGGTAATTTTGTTATTTTTGTTTTTATTTAATTGCACAAAATGTTTTTATTTAATTACTTTAGACCTAGTTTTACCCTTTGATTCGATATCATCTTAAGATCATTTTTGGACCATGATTCCCTCGAGCAGAGTGCTACACGGTGGTATGTTTAGTTTATATTTTTGGGCTACAGAGCCCACTTCTCGACCCGGGTTGCTAATTGCAATATGGGTCTTATTGTTTATAATTTGATCCCTGGACTTGTAATTTATTTAGTTTTGGGTGGTATCGACTATGTGGAGTTTCAGATCCATGCTATGTGCACTTTGGGGATTTCCTCCAGCATCCAGGTAGGCTAGGATTACTTTGAGAATTGTAGACTAGGTTGATACTATTATGCTTATGATATGGCTAGCAGTGTGGGTTGGGTTATTTAGGTTGATCCTTGTTTCTCTGTTGATATTCCTGATGGATTCCAAGGGGTCCTGATAGGGCATAGAGGGTGAAGAGTTGCAAATACAGGTCCCGGCCACCGTGTGGAGGCCACTAACCTTGGGAACTATTTTAGCTATTACACAATAAGTGTGGTGAGATAAGCTCTTAGGTATTGGCCTTTGGCCGATCCTAGACTCCATTTACTTTATATTTTTGTTGTTATTTATCTTATTGTTGTTGTTGTATTGATACCCTTGTATTACTGTTTGGACTATTATTGGCACTAAAGGGTTGGGCCCTCATTTTGTTATTGGCACTAAAGGGTTGGGCCTCGTTTTATTATTGACACTGACAGGGGGTGTGTGTCTGATGTATTTATTGACCCTGATAGGAGGTGTGTGTCCGATGTTGTTATTAACACTGACATGGGGGGTGTACGATGTTGTTATTGACACTAACAGAGTGTGTGTGTCTGATGTAGTTACTGGCATTAACAGAGGGTGTGTGCTCGATATATTACTCCTCTGCTTATTATTAGTATTACTGCTTCATTTACTATTTATTTACCATTATCAAACCATTTCACTTCCTTGCTCTAGTACTCGCATTATATTTTAACCCAGTAGGAATAATGATGTCTACTGGGTACCTTGTTTGGTACTCATGCTGGACTTCTGTAATTTTTTCTGTGGTAAAGATACCGGCAGGGGTTATCAGCAACGCTGGGATTATGCAGAGTAGACCTAGCTGATTTTCAGAGATTACGGTGAGTTTTTCGTTCAAGCCGATAGTGATTTCCTTGACTCTGGCTTGCTTTATTTGGCCCACAGCAGGCTCTGCATTGTATATTTTTTACAGGAGATTTGTAATTGTATCTTTTGCGATTCTGTATAGTAGCTCTACATGCCTCTGACACCAGGTTTTGGGATTCGAGTTTCTGTATGATTTCCTTCTGGCTTCCATTATTATGTATTGTTTATGCGTTCCTTTGTTGCATTGGTTATTCTAAGATTTTATAGCCCATTGTGAGTAGCTCTGAGCTGTAGGGTTAGTCTTGTCTATAGGAGGGTTATAGATGCCATCATGACCTAAGATTTTGGTTACTAACAAGATCTTGTTCTATTAGTACAATATTTAGTGGATAAAGTCTTTGAAACATTGTTTTATTAGTTTCACATTGAATTTATCTGTTATTTCATCTACTCCATAAATTGACTAAATGCGAGGACCATTTCTTATTATTTGATATTTATTAATATTTCTTCTACTGGGTATGAGTGAGTAGAGTTATGTATGACCCAAGGGTTCATTTGAGGCTACTCTGTAGAAAAGGATTATGTGTCATGGCCAGGGGTGTCTATGGGGCGAGATAAGATAATGTGACATGAGATCTATCTTAGAAAAACAACTAGATGCCTAAAGTTGGACAAACAAACCATTGATTCTATAAATGGGATACTTATTCTTGATGGTGACATTATTAAACTGCCAGTAATCTATACACATACGAAGAGAACCATCATTTTTACTCACAAACAAGAAAGGGTCTACCAAGGTGAAATATTGGGCCTGATGAACCTCTTGTATAGAAGATCTACTAATAGTTCCTTGAGATCTTTAAGCTTAGACGAGGCCATCTTATAAGTAGAAACAACTATAGGTTGTTTATTTATGAGAAGATCAATTTCAAAGTCAATCTCCTAGTCTAGATGAATATAAAAAAATTCATCATAAATACTATAGGAAAACCTCTAACCATAGGAATTGATTGCTAGGTGAGATTCTCAGACTCAGATCCCTTAACTCTAACTAAGAGATAAATGAATCCATTGGAGATTATCTTTCTTAACTTAAGATAGGACATGAAAAAAACATTAGGAATTATGGAGCTATCCCCCCCCCCACTCTAGATTTAAAGCAATAGAATTTGTAAAGCTCTAGAGTACCAACCCCTACTTCCTTCAGTGCCCCATCGCAAAACTTTAAACAACCTCAAAATCAATAGGGCAGAGTAGTTTAGAAAACTTCTCAGGGTAGTGTAACAAGAGGGCCCCATAATCTATTGTGTGTAAAATATGTTTAAAATCATGTGGGTGTGCCGAGTAGGATTAGATATGTAATGTGAGTGTTGTCAGGGTGGTTATAAGCTTCAAGATCTTCCATCTGGGGGTTGTATTGGGTGTGGTAAGACAGACCATATGATTAGGGATTGCCCCATGGCATGACAGGGAGGTGAGAATTGTAGATCTCATACTAATACAACAGAAGCACCAGCAGCACACCTAGCTCAGCAGGGCTCTTCTTCTATTACCAATGATTGTTAGCGCTAAAACTAGTTGTATTCTTTGGGCTCAAGATAGGATCAGAAGAAGGCAGTTGATGTTGTGACATGTATGTTGGAGGTTTATGAAATTGGAATTTATGAATTGTTAGAACCTAGAGCTAGCCTTTCTTTTGTATCCCCACATGTTTCTAGAATGTTTGCAGTCAGCCCCAAATGTTTGTCTAAGTCATTTTCTATTTCTATACCTGTTGGTGATTCAATAGTAGCTAGGAGATTCTATCATAGTTTCCCTTTGTCTATTCTAAGTATGGTGTTCCATCGAATCTTCATGAATTAGATATAGTAAACATTGATATTATTCTAGGTATAGATTAGCTCCTAAAAACCCATGTTGTTGTTGATTGTACGACTAGAGTTGTCCGTTTCCAAATTCCTGATAGGCCTATTTTGAGCAGAAAGGTAGTGCAGTTGTTCCTGAGGGTAGATTTATTTCCTATTTCAATTAGATTTATTTCCTATCTCAATGATTGAAATATGATATCTAAGAGGTGCTTCTACCACGTACTCTGAATTAAGGAATAAGTCTGAGACTCCCGATATCCAGTTAGTTCTTAGAATAGTACTAACCAATCTTAAATAGTTAAAGGACCAGTAAGTAGACCTCCTAGTTATCCATCCTAGTGTGTTTCCATGGGGTGCCCCCGCTTGTTTATTCAAAAAAAAGATGCTTCCTTCCATATGTGTATTGTTTACCATCGGCTAAACAAAGTCACAATTAAAAATAAATATCCTATTTTAGGGATTGACAACTTGTTTGATCAGCTTTAGGATGCTGGGCACTTTTCAAAAATTAATCTTCATTTTAGATATCATCAACTTACGGTCAGATAGGTAGATATTCCAAAGATAGCTGTTAGGACCCGTTATGGCTATTTTGAGTCTGTGTTTATGTCTTTCGATTTAACTAATTCTCCTACAGTTTTCATGGACCTCATGCACAGGGTGTTAAAGCGATCTTGGACTTATTTGTGATTGTTTTCATTAATGACATTCTGATTTACTCCAAAAAAAAGGAGGAGCATGCATATCATCTTCAAGTTTTTCTTCAGATTCTTAGAGAGCATTGTGCTTATGCCAAATTATCTAAGTGTGACTTTTTTTCTTTATCTAGTTTCTTTCCTTATTCATATTATTTCTAGTGAGGGTATTCGAGTGCATTATCAAAAGATATATGTTGTTATAAATTATCCCAGATCGACCTCTTCATTAGATATTCATAGTTTTTTAGATCTTGATGGGTAATCGTACGTTTATTCAGGTCTTTTTATCCATAGTCACTGCCTAGACCTATTTGACTTAGAATAAAGTGAAGTTTGAGTTGATAGATTAGTGTGAGCAGATTTTTTGGGAGTTGAAAACCAAGTTGACTTCAACTCTAGTTTAGACCTTTTCAGAGGTTATGATGGTTTTATGGTGTACTATTATACTTCCCTAATTGTTTTGGGTTGTATTGTGATGTAGTATGGTAAGGTTGTAGCATATGCCTCTATACATCTCAAGATTTATAAGAAAAATTATTTCACTCATGATTTTAAGATGGTAGTCGTGGTATTTGTTTTGAAGATTTGGAGGCACTAGTTGTATGGAGTACAAGTATGTATCTTCATTGATCATAAGAGTCCTCAGTATGAGTATTATTAGAAATATCTAAATCTTTGTCAGAGAAGGTAGTTATATTTGTTGAAAGATTATGACATGAGTGTTATGTATAATCCAAGCAAGGATAACGTAGTGGATGATGCCCTTAGCAGGTTAACCTTGGAATTTTGTCACATGTTGATAAAGAGTAAGAGAAAGTTGTCTAGATAGATGCATATACTTACGTACCTTGGGGTTAGATTGATTGATATGGAGGAAGCGTATGATAGTGTAGAATGCTTCTGATCATCTCCTATTGTTGAAGTGAAAGAGAAGAAAAATAGCAGTCCTAGTTCAGCAGCTAGAGAATGCAGTTCAAGAAAAACATTTAGGGTTTCTCCCAAGGGGAAGATAGTGTTCTTCATCTTTAAGATCGTATTTGTGTTCCATCAGATTGAGAGAGAGGATCTTGTACGAGAGTCATATTTCTAGGATTTTTTCTCACTCTAGGGCTACAAAGATGTATATAGATTTAAGAAGGTGTATTTATGGAATGGAATGAAGAAGTACGTAGGTGAGTTTGTGACTAAGTGTCCTAATTATTAGAAAGTGAAACTAGAGCATTAGAGACCATCTGGGGAGTTTCAAAGTTTTGGTATTTTGACATGGAAGTGGAAAGTGATCAGTATAGAATTTGTCACAAGTTTTCCCATATCTTCAAAGCATTATTCTATTGG